>JAVXUP010002230.1:0-148821 GCA_033070095.1 Escallonia herrerae | reverse complement strand
TTTACATAAATAACCTGATGTAGGGCGGGGCTTGGGGAAGTTCAATGATTAGTGGGCGTGAGTGATTTTAGAAGACCTGCATTCGAGCTGCCCCATTGCCATTCTTACTCTTTCAGGCCACTATCTCTACTAGGGAGCTCTAAGTGCTCTGACATGAAGACTCCCCTTCTTCCAGGTAAAAGGTTCCTTCGAGATGCTAACTTGGCCTGTCGGGTAGATGACTCCTCCCGGACACTACCTTAGTGCCTCTGAGTGCTTTGATACAAGGACTCACCCGCGGGGATAGGAGACTCTTCTGGGACATTATCTCTGCCAGGCAGCTCTAAGTGCTCGCGCATGAAGACTCCCCTTCTGCCAGTTAGACGGCTCTTTCGGGATGCTACCTCGGCTCATCAAGTGGGCGACTCCTCTGGGACACTACCTTGGCACCTTTCGAGTGCTTCGGCATAAGGATTCACCTGCGAGATAGGCGACTCCTTTGGACACTATCTCCTCCAGGGTTTTAACGTACCACTCGTCACGGACTGAGAAAGTCATGGGCTTGGAACTCGCGCTCAACCCATGCGACACTTAGACAAGCCAACCCGATGGTTGCCTAAGTTAGCCTTTTACCCCAAAACTTGTCGGTCCCGTTGGCAAGCACCTCACCGAGACTCGTTGCCTCTCCCTTTGGTGTGGAGCAACTTAGTCTCCGCGACATACATTCACACACGCATAATAGGCATGGTTGGTCTAAATAGGATTTTATTACCCAAGAAGAATTTACAATAGAACTACACACACTTTTGGATCACAAAGGTTCACTCCAGCACTGAGGGCTTTCATCGGCACCCCTAGGGACTACAACCCCTGGGTCACTCCGAAACGGGAGCAGGTCTTCGGAGGGCATCGCGCCTAGTCTACTTGGCAGTTAGGCGTCATGTCTTCTCCATCGCTAACCAGTCCTCGGCGTCTCTCGACGTCCTCTGGGCACAATGATGCTATGTGGGCCAGTCTTTCCAGACAGACATAGTGACGCTATGCAGGACAGGTCAGGTAAATATGCGATCTAATAATTCGTGGAGCGCGGGCACTTGTGGACCTTTTAGTAATGTGTCACTCTCAGGGGCACCATGTGTCGCTTGATGATATCATCATCTCAACCTCTATAAATAAGGGTCTTGAGAATTCATTTGGGGACTCACATTTTCACTTTCTCATTTTAAAATTTCAGAACTATAGAATTCTTGAGAGAAAAGCATACAAGACCTTGACTCTGGACTGCCGTCGCGTATTCACCCTACACCATCACCCTCGCAGTATTGCCATTCTCGAGCTCTATCTGAAAAGACCTCGGTCTCTACTCTTGCTCCATCCTTTCGGTGTCCTACATCAGTGTACTGGACATCTGACTTGGATTGTATTCCTTGTGGCACCTGCATGTCTATTGTGAACCCACTTTCCCTGACATCAACTTAATAAAGTAGTTGACTTTATGTACCGATCTTACCAATAATTTTAGGATTTTAAATTGGAAAAGAGACACTTGCAACTACAAAATATTATGGAGACAAGATTTTATTAGAAAATTAAATAGAATTCGTACATTCTTTGTACATGTTACATGTAGAGAACAACATACAAAGATATGTTGTGCGAGGATACGTATCTTTCCGCTGGAGCTCCATCCGTTAAATACACCTCACTTTATTTGAAAATACAACATGCACACCGAAGAAAGAACTGAAGGCTCTTTCACATTGAAGGCATCTGAAATCACTTCCTATCGGGAGTCCACGAGGGAGGAAAATGAAGAGGCTTCTGGAGATGAGTTTTGAACCATTCAGCCAATAGTTTTGGGTACCTTTTGAAGTTATCACTGTAATCCACGTAGAAGTGGCCGCAACGTGCGGCCAAACTTGAATCCCATTCAAAATCGTCCAACAATGTCCATGTAAAGTATCCCTTCACTTTGACGTCATACCTACAAACAACAAGCACGACAAAAATCATTCATTACCGGTCTTGTACGTCTAATTCTTGGGGTGAAGACTTCTTATCAAGTCAGCAGTTATTTGTTGTCAAGGTCAATCACACGTAACTTGTCAATGAACTCAATGTCAAATAATTGAGTTTGGATTGCTTTTATTTGATGTAGACAACCTTCACCTTGGCTATGTTTGACTCGGTTTTCGTTTTCAGTTTTTTTCTTAAGTTTTGTAAACTCGATAAAAAAAAAAACGCGTTTGACATACAGTTTTTATTTTATTTTTTTCATTCAACTTTAAAAATTAGTTTTTAAAATAAGGCTATTTTTGAAAACTCTTATTTAGGAATTTTGAGTTTTGATTTTTATTTTGAGACCACCACCACCCTCTCACCGTCACAGCCACCGCTCGCCGCCAAAGACCACCGCAGTCTGCCAGCCTATTACCATCGGCGACCATAGTCGGGCACGACTGGCGACCACTGCCTGCCACTGCCACACCCCACCTCTGCCACCGCAAACCATCACCAAAAAAAAATTTTAAAATAAAAATGGGGTAATCAAACACCTAAAAGAAAAATTAAGAATAAAAATTGAGTAATCAAATGCTTATTTATTTTTGTAAAAAATAAAAACTAAACTAGTTTTTGTTTTTATTTTTTTAGAAATAGAACATCAAAATTGAAAGGGATTTCAAACTCTACCTTAATTTATTATCGGGCTATTCACCGACCACAAAGCTATAACCGTCGAGCTTTAAAATCTCAATAATTTTTGTGCAGAGCGAGCAAAAACGGGCCCAAATAAAACTTAAAATCTTTGGACCCAAAAAGAATAATGGAAAAAACTAGCTCGTAAATTGAAGAATTTTCAGAGCTTGTTTAATTTCATCCGGTGTCCACATCGTGTTATTTCTATCGTGGTTACATTAATATTTTTGATGCGGACGATGTAATGACTATCTCTTCAGTAAAATATAAGATATGTCGAAGACAAATTTCCGTCACCACTGATCTAAATTAGTCTTTGCTTCCTTACTCGCGAAGCAAATTTTTGCAAATAAAATTGTCGTCAACTTACTTATTGATCGCTGTCTTGAGAACGGAAAGATGCTTATTGTAGTAGGACACCCTTATGTAATCGGATAGGGCTTCCCAAAGTGGTAGTGGGCTTTCTGGATCTGATCAATTCCTAGAAAATAAAACAGTTGTAGATCATTAGACTCGAGTAATACTTTTTTATTTAAAACTAAAAATTTTGTGCATGTTTCAATTTACACACCAATTAAGTTTTAACTACTCACACAACTTTTTCATGTACATCCGTCACTGAAAGCATGTCTCATGACAATATTATAACAATAACGATAAGAAAATGCTATTTTTATCGCTAAAAATTTACTTAGTGACGAGTATAGACCTTTGAACCCCAAACACGTAGTTGATTAGCTTACTAGAGAGTGAAGTTACATATCTCTTGTTAACTTTACTTACGTATAAAAAGCCACATCTTATGTGATTTGAGTAGTTCGATGTTCGTAAATAGCATACAAACTGGTTGATGGCCAAATTACCGTTTTCAGAAATATATATCTTTGGATCGTTGTACTTATTCTTCACGTACAACAAATAGTCTAACAACCCTTCTGGGTACTCATGGATCCAACTTGTCTCATGATCCTGCAATATCATCACGGAAATAACTTTCAGCTAGGAGGTAATTAATAGCATGCTTGTTAGCTATAAGCAATATTTCAAAAGTCTAGAAATATTAATGCATAATCATCTTGCTTCCAGTTCACCCCTTAATTTTTTGGGCTGAATAATTTTGATATGCGTTCCTGCAATTAAGAGGAAGCCTATTTTCTCGGAAGAAAATTATTGGCTGCAATCCAGATTGTTGGAAAAGCTCACAACCCTCTCATATAGCGACAAATAGTGGTCGCTAGATATGCTTAGTGACTTTTAATAGTGACGCTCAAACAGAACTATTAATGATTGTCACTAAAGATGTCTGTAAAAATGACACCAGCAATATTTAGCTACAGTGATTAGTCACTATTTGTGGGTTATAAGCTATTCATGCTATTAGGATTGCAGCCAAAATCTTTGCTGTTTCAAAAGTTGCTTATAAACAAGGAGTTTATGATATTCAAGTTGTACCGATTCCCCTATTGGGATCCCGTCCTTGGAAGCTACAATGAAAAAATAAGAAAAATTCATCAGTTCAAACTTACTTAATGACTTGGATAACAAAAAAAATGAAACAACGTCGACATGTTGATCAGTTCAAACTTACTTAATGACTTGACTTGGCTGTCCCTAGCAACATGTGGTTTTCCATGTGACTGGTCAGGTGCATTCATAGCATAATAATTAGCAGTGTAGTAGTTTAAAGCTATAAAATCATATGTCCCTTTGATCATCCTCGACTCTTGAGGTGTGAACTTAGGAAGCCGGCAACCTACTAATGCTTTCATGCTCTTGGGATAGTCACCAGATATCAATGGTTCCATAAACCTGAAATTAAGACGTTGTTGTAAGATAAGAATGTCTTAGCTAGAATGTTAATAGAAGTGCTAATGGAGTCTCTTATTCAAGTACTAGGGCGAACGCGGTTCGTTTCAATAGGGGGGCAAGAGCATGTATGGAATACATTGTTTCATATTCTTGCTGCTAAAAGATTTTGTGTGCGGGGGAGTGGGGTGGTAAGAGCCAAGAGGTGAAAATTATCTCTTACAATAAAGTTTTATGATTTATTAAGCAAGGTTTGAAATGTTATTACACCGAAAGCTGCGATGCCTGCCTCAAAAACTTACTATCTATGAAAATGTACCATGCAAGTGTCTGGATAATGATTTCGTGTTGTACTTAAACAGTTTTAGCGATATTTTTGTCTTTGTTGTCAAAAATTTAAAGCTGATATTTTTTTAGTCGTTAAAACATATTCAATGACACTTTTCTATTGCAGCAGTGCATCCTTATACCATAATGTGAAAATTTAAGAGCAAAGTCTATTTATTTGAGACAGTTTCAAGCATCCTATAGTGTGCACAGTGGTGGACCTCCTGTGTGGGGCAAGGGCGACCATTGTCAATCCTTCTCCTCTCCCTCCCCCCTCCCTCCCCCCACCCCCACCCCCACCCCCACCCCATATATATATATATATATATATATATATATATATATATATATATATATATCACTAAAAGCTTCTTATGTTACCGACATAACATTTGGCTAAAGCATCAAAGTTGAAAAGTTAAAAAATTTCAGTACCTATTTTGAGATTTGCTTCACTTTCACTACAATTTTGTTTTTAAAGGTTAAAACTTTGTTACTAAAAAGGGCCACTAAAAGCCATTTGGAGTTTGGAGTGAGTTTATCAATTTCTTTTGTTTTGTTGTTTATATCCAATTCACCAGAATTTTTTGATTATTCTTTTTGTTTTATACAAACAAACTCGAAGTTCGACTAATACTTTTTTCGCTACTCAATCTCAAATATACATTTTTCATATCGTGCAACTTAATTAAATACTCATGAGTGTTATATGTGAGTAGCATTTAATTAGTTGAATATATTGTGAAAAGACTAGAATTTATAAATGCATGCATGTGATATAACCTTATAGATATAATGCTACTAGTACTAACGCACATAGACCTAAAATTCTTTTTGCACATCTCATGTAATTGAAGATCGTAATTGCTTGAAGTTTATTTGATGTCACTTTCTGCACCAAATGTGGTCATATTACGAATTAGATCAATTTTATAGACTGACATCTAAAGTTTTTACATGCAACTTTTGGCCCCGTCGATGCGACATTCTGGGTTCGCCCCTGAGTTTGCATTTAATTTTTCCTGTGAAGGCCAACCAAATTTAATCAATGTAGTTCTCGTTCTTCTTGTACCCCTATTAAAGTCTGGTGTCCAGCCTAAAAGTATGCTTGTATGAAAGATAAGCCCACACAACAAGAAACACATCGATTACTTAATAATTTTTAGCCGATGTGGGATTAACCTAACACCTTTTCTCAAGTAAAGTGTGAAACTAGTTGATGATTAAGAACATCGAGAACCTTGATATCATATTACGACATGAGGATGCGAATACAGATAGGTAGTGTGCCTGCCACTGATATACTGTGTTAAAGCCTAGTGCCTATCCAAAAACATCCTATAAGAATGATAAGCCCATCGGTTGTATAACTATGATCCAAAAGGTGAGAGAGGAGAGAAGAACGAGGATAGAAAGGCACAAGAGATATCCGGGAGCAATGTTCACCAGGGTTGTTGTATTGGCATGATTGGGGTGGAGGCTGGAATTCAGCCTAGCTCTTAAATGTGAGGGATGACCAATGGTTGATCACTTCTTTTGCTTGATTAATGCGGTCTTGGTTCACTAGGGTTAGATCTATTAAAGGCGGTGGTGCTCGAAATCTCACCAACAGCGGCCGAAATTTTGTCGGCAGCAGTAAGGGCTTAATAGAGGGCTGGGGGGTTGTACATTGTAGTTTCTATGCATCTAGGGCCGGTTTGGCGTGGTACACTGTAATGTCCTCAAGGGGTAGGTGGGGTAGAGGGATAGGGCCTCAGGGGGGGGAGGGGGCAGGGGGGCTTAGTGTTTTTGGCGTGTGTGTGTGTGTTGGGTGGAGAAGAAGGGGGAATATATTATGGCTTAGCCCAGTTTGTGGTTCTTGGTTTGTTGCTTGGTTTTATGGTTGTTGTGTTTGGGGTGCAATGTTGATAGAGTGTTGCGAACCACGTAAGTTCAATGCCTCTTGCCTTTATGATGTGATCCCATTGGTGTCACGTACACCTTCGATTTTTTATCGGTCCGAGTGACTTCCTCATTGTACTATTTATGTTATAAATTCACGTTCTTTGTCTTTGTTTCACTAAATGTTATGTCATTTAGGCCTCTGCATGTTATTTAAAGTTAGGCAAAAGTGTAAGATATGCTTTACTTTAGTTTAACTATAATTTGTATCGGGTCCATAAGTTAGTTGCTAATTTTGACCCTCGCGGTCGTGTATACACAGAGTCATGGGATTATCGTGATCTTTATGCCGTTTGGCAAATTCTTGTAATAGTTGCAAAAGCACTTTATTTATGCAATTCTCATCTTCACCCAAAAAAAAGAAAAATACTAGTTTTTTACTGATGGGATATAACTTAACAACCCCTAAGTCCGTCCCTTGACGGAAAAGAATTCATTCAATTTGGGGTGACGATGAATGTACAGTATGAACAGAGGCCAATAAGCGTATTTATGAACGAGTCAACAAACAACTCACCATCCCAGCATAAAGTCTTTGGCTCGTTGTGCAGCATTCTGGTCCTCCTTCGATTGGCTATAAGGTATTGGCCATATTTGCTGGAGAATTATGCCAATTTCGCCAGTCTCACCATTTTCTAATGTCTGAAAATGTCAACGAATTCAATGAGATTCACATGTGTTGTGGTGTATGCGTAAGTTGTGTTAGTCTCTTATATATTGAGTAAGTGTCAATTTAAGTACAACATATATATTTGGATGAAACCCACTACTTATGTTTTTAGTTTTAATGGACTCGTCATTTATATATTGGCTTTCTTCGTGGACACTTGGCTCCCCGTGACCTCTTTTGACACAGTATCAGAGTCTATGATGGCGACAGTGAGACTTGCACTCGTATAGGTGGCTCCCAGAGGAACGATAGGTTTTCGCAAAACAAGAAATGAGAGAGCTTCTATGGTGGTGAACTCACATGTGATGGGGAGATTTGAGGTGCACATGTGGAATCGTGTTAGTCGCACATCGTGTAAGTGCGAATAATAAGTTTGCGATATATATTTAGATAAAACCGAGTCCTATTGACTTAAACTGTTAGGTTAAGTTATCATCCCGTACATATGAGCCTTCTTATGGGAACTAAAGTTCACTCCTTCGGTTGTATCATGGGAAGCAAATTGTAACTCATATTGGTGCTAGGGTGGGTTTTGTACTACTAATAACTTGGCTTAGAAGATGAAGTTTTACAATAATTGGTTACTGTTGTGTTTGAGTCAGAATCTTTCAGAGCTTCTGCTATAGGCATGCTCCCTGTCGAAGTTAGACATATTTTTTTTTTCAGTGGACACCGAATATCAAAGGATAAAACTTAAAAATTGATAAAGAGCTGCAGTTTAGTTATTTGAGCTCTAATTTTACTAATAAAGTGGTTGTAGCAACACTTTTAAGGTTTTTAGAGTCGAAAGTGACGCTAAAATGGTGAAACGTGAAGCTCAAGTATCACTTTTTTTATTTGATCTCTACTTTTTTTTTTTCCGATAAAATGGCTATCTAGCCACGCTTTGAGGTTGATGTCGTGATAGTAGAGCTCAAATGAAGAGTGAAGCTCAAATATAACTTTTTTTTTTAAATTTGTGTAAGTTTAACATGCAAATGATTAGATTGAAATCTCTTTTTAAGTAATTCTAGAAGTTTTAGGTAGACTTATTTGTTCATATGAGCTAGAATACCTAATACACGTGATTGAAAGACACGGGCGGCAGGTGCCCAAGGGTGCAAATTGCTGCCTCCGCCTCCGGGCTTGTTGCTAGGATTTCGTTTGTGTAGCGTTGTTTGTGTTTCGTCTGGTTTATTCCTAGTAGGACATGCCGTTCCACGTCCTGCCGATCTATTTTATTTCTCCTCGTGAACAACGACCTACAGACGAAAATATCCACACCCACCTTAAAGTTGTATATTTTTGTGGTTAAGCATAAGCAACAATTACACGGAAGAGGAGATTTAGCCCAAAAACATTGTCTGACCTTATACTTTCGCCGGTACAGTCTCACGGCAGCTGCATGAGCAAGAAGCTGAGTCTTGGCCACCACATATGGCTCCCTTCCTGGATCCCCAAGATCTAAATCGTAACTTGGTTTTGTATTTAGTCGCAAGAGCGAAAAATGCCGACTTGCCGGGAATACACTCATTTCCAGGAGCCGTTGGTTCTCAGATAAGCTGTAACCCCGACCCGGCGCGTAGGTACCCACCCCGTAGCCGGAGTAGGCGACGCTCCACGGTCCGCAGATGGTGATCCAATGTTTCACCCGATCACCATATGTCCTGAAGCAGAAGTCCGCGTAATCTACGAAATCTTTCCTGTTCATCAAGTTTGTCATGGTTTCCAAATTGTGAGTTGGCTCAGACTAAAAGTTTACGTAAGACTAGCGTTTTCTGTCGGGTTAGAGCCACTCACACGACCGGTGGATCATGAAGACATGATCGGTGGGGCAGAAACCCACCATACTCGTCTTCTAGGGCTTGCGGAAAATCCCAATGAAAGAGACACACAAAGGGCTCTATTCCTGCATATAATATAGCATCATAGTACACCTTCTGAAAATTGAACAAAACTATATCATGTTACATAACTAGGGTTATGTTTATTTTCACCATCTTGTATACTTGGTAACACCTGATTTTGTAGATCAAAGGTGACGTTATTTTGCCGCTATTTTCCGTTTTAGAGACAAATGTAGGTATTAATAGTAGGATGGACAAACAGGCTCTCTTTTTCATGAAACCGAGAAGATTAGGGCCAGTTCGCTTACCATTTTTATTTTCTGTTTTTATTCTGTATCTTCATTTTCATCACTTTCGTATTCAGTTAAGAAATATGGTTGGGTACTTTTACATCTTTTTTTGACAATGGGTAAGAGACATCCGAAAAAGCTGAGAAATAGAAGTTTTCATATTTTCGCACTGCTAGGTTTAGATCTTTCAGAACAGAAACATAAAATGTGAATGTACATGATAACATGAATCTTTTTGGCCGTCATTGCAAAAACTGAAAATGGTAGATGAAGGGGGCATAAACTTTGGCATATCACAAAACAAGAAAGTGTAACATAGTTTTTGTAGAGCAAGAACAATTCTGTCATGCTTAATCAAAGTGGTATTATTCGTATCAACCCCCCCCCCCCCCCCCCCCCCCCAAATGCATGCATTGCAACTTGATAGCAAGTAACTGAAGTGAGTTGAAGTTGAAGCATAACCATTTGCTTTGAGCTCATCTATGAGGTCGTTGTAGAACTTTTTTCCTTCCTCGTTCACACCCCCAGTTTCTCTCCCAGCTGACAATGGCAATGTTTCGAAAAGCCAAATTAGTTCCGTAAAGTTACAAGTGATGTAACAAATTCTGAGGAGACGAGAAGTAGGAAATAATAATACTAAGTGGGTCGTAGCCCAAACCACCGCAATATTTATCCATAATGCTATGATTTACATAACGTACTGAAATATATCCATACCAAGTTGAAGAAATTAACGCGTACATACTTGGCAAAACTCTGGACCATGAGATAGAGAATCTGTAGGCATCTAAACCCATTTCCTTGATGAGTTTCACATCTTCCTGAAATTTGTTTAAAGAAAAAATTCATGGAAATGGTCTGTAGCTTTCTCCCAACCATGAAGCTCTGCCATTTGTGTAAGAGACAAACAACAGTTGAAGGGAAAGGATCAGAATTTGAAGGATTCGCTACTAAAGAATAATATATATAGGTTATATACGAAAGCCTCCGGTGCAAAAAATATTAATAGAAGTTCACATTTTTATGTCATACTTCAGAGTTTCTTTAGTCATAAATTCTTCTTCTTCTTCTTTATTCTGGGGTACAGATTTACATTGTATCTATCGTTTTAATGACAAGCATAGTTCTCTTCCAAAGTGTGTGTGAGGGAGAGAACCTTCTTCCTTCGCAAAAGTATCCCAGACACTTGGTTTTCTTCCACTCTCCTTTTCAGTTGTTGCACCTTCAATCTGAAAGGAAGAAACAATCTTGACAATGTAGGTATGTGTAGCTTAACATGGTGGACGAATAACCGTATGGGGCGGTACATTGGCCGTCCCTCAAATTTGTAATGACACTCTCCAAGTTTATGAAAATGGCCTTCACAAAGAAAAAAACCTTTACGGAGTAATATACATGACTTACCTGAAAAGCAGATGTTGCTGTCCCAAACATGAATCCCTCCGGGAATGCACCACGAAGCCAACCCGTTGGAGGACGAGAGGCTGTACTCAATGGGATTTCCATCACTGAATATAGCTTCAGGTACAAGGTTTTAGGTATAGGTTTGGTCGTGGCTCTTGCTCTTGCTCTTGCATGTGCTATTTATAGAAGGAGTTGCACGAGAAAGGCTTTTCACGTACAATGGCTAATTAATGATTCCACAAGCTAACTCCTCGGTCTTGTTTGTTGCTTTTGATACCTAAAAACTTGATCTCGCTCGTGACTGTGTTATGTCATGGGAAATGTTTAGCTCAGGTTGCAATCTTTCATGGCAAATTTTTGCCATGTGTTGTAGGAAATCATTAAAAATCACTAGATAGCAAGAATTAACGGCCGTTATATTCCTTAGAGGCATTTAAGATAACACGTATAGTGACAAATTAATGTAACTTTTAGCTGTTGCTAGATTTTTGTTGTAAGCACTGCTAAATTTTTTTTGCTAATTTTTGGCCGCTATAGCGGCAACTAATGTCGCTAAACATGCTTACTGAAAATTTGTTGACACATTTTATGGTGATAAATTGCTTCTAGCTCAGATCTACGTCCTAATACCAGGGGTCCGGGGGAAAGCTGGACTTACCAACAACCGTGCAAGAAACTGTCACTAACACTTTGGTGGCGCATCTAGTTTAACCTTAAGTGACAATTTTCGGGGCACATTTTCATGGAGACGGTTCTTACTGTAGCCAATGATTGAATTACAAGTCCACAATGTTCAGTGACACTATCATACCATTCACAAAGTATTGTCTGAATTAGAAGCCCAACATATTTAGCGACACTGTTAAACTGATAACAATGTGTTGTTCTTATGTTGGTAACAAAAAATCACATGAAAAACATTCACGACATTCATTGGCAATAGAGTGTTTCACATGTGATGTTTTTTGAAGTTCAAACCTATGTAGCACCTTCAGTCTTTCTCGCTCAAACCTAAAATCACGTGCTGGTAGTTGGTACCAATAAATGTTCGTGTCGTTTCTAATATTTACTTTTAAAAAAAATGGCAAAAAATACTATTGAATGAGCAGAAGTTACTATTAAATAACCATAAAACACAACGAGAAATTAAATGTAGAAAGTTTACAAAATTAGACCTGTTTTGCAATAATCCACGCATGGATGGTTACGGGACTCATTTCGTAATAACTTTTGTTCGTTTGATTGTAAAACTAATATGCATAATGCATTCCAAAGAACTGAAAATGCACCAAGAAGTTTTTCTCCTTGGCTGTGCAACTCATCATAATAGGATTTCAGGCTTATCATAGAGAAGACTTATATGATGTTGCAGCAATGTCGCTTTCCGGGTTGTAGCTATTCAAAAATGTGACCAGAAGTTTTCAATATTTGGGAATGCTTCCCAGCCAATGAATTCATTGGCTGGGAACTTCTGCTCTGCTGTTACTCATAAGCAATAAAGGGCAAACCAACAGAAGACATCAATGAAAAGGTTCCACCTTGGTGAAAGCCACATGTTAGGGTGATGTTATGTTCACTTTGGGAGGAAAGCTTACCTTTTCAAGTAGGCCTATACTTTCTAGAAGCTTAGACATGTAGGGCCGTTTGACATCATTTTTTTTTTTTACCCATTTTTAAAATTTTTCAAAAGATCGTAGAAATGGGGTGTTTGGTTGGACTTAGTTTTTTTTTTTTGGCCCAACACTTTAAAAAGAAGGCCACTTTTTGAAAAGAGCAATTTGCTCTTTTCTTGTTGCTCTTTTCACGTGGAGGAGTTAGTGGATTAATGAGGTCTTGCCTTCGAACCTCACTAGCAACATAATTGGACTTATTCTTTACTGGGTATAAAACCCACCTAAATTAGGGTTTGCTCATCTCTTTCACTCGATCGGCAGCACCTCTTTCCAAAGGCTAAAGCCTGCCCAGAAGAGATCAAAACATCTGAAGAGTTCGTCGAGGCTAATCCCGTCGCCTGACTCCACAGCCCGTCGCCTTCACCGCCTCCACCGGCTAGCGGTCACCGCCTCCACCGGCCACTCTTATGTCCAAGATGAACATAACCATTGGAGATGGTTGCGCCCAATTCCTGGGAATCGGAACCTTCCAAAACTGGCGGCCTCTGCCGATCTGCCATTGGAGACGGGTCTTGTGGGTTGCCGTAGGTTGTTGTGGTTGTGCGGTGGTGGGTGTTGCGAGTTGCCGGCGATGGACAGATGGCTTGTCGTAGGTTGTTGTGCGATGGTGGGTGTTGCGAGTTGCCGGCAGTGTTGCTAATGGTGATGCCGACGGGTATTGCCGGCAGCGAGTAATTGCCGTAGGTTTGTATCGCCGGTTGTGATGTCCGCTAACGGCGGACAACGGTGGCCCGATCTGGGTGCCGGCGGTGTGGCGACGAGACCAGTGGTGATGGGGCGAATCCGTGGGTGTGTGCAGCTTTGGTGGTAGTTTGGCAGTGTCGATCTGGTGGTGGTCCGCCGGTGGTCAATCTACACTTGTTTAGGATTAATATGAGCTCATGTTGGTTTAATTATGTTTAATAATGTTGGTTGTTATTCATTGTAATGTTGGAAAATTATGTTTAATTATTTGAAAGATATTGTAATATAGTTGCTTAATTACCTTTAATAGTGTTTAATTATGTAAAAATGTATATTAAAAAAAATTAAACCCAAAGAGTTGTCCTGTCAATCGCTTGCTTTTTTCTGTTTTCTGACAAAATAAACTTTATCAAACAGTCACCAGTTTTTTAAACTGGTAAAAAAAAAAGAACTCTTACCTTTTTTGTAGAAAAAAAATTAAAAACTGAGAGTGTTACCAAACAGACCCTTAAACTGGGGAGTGAGATTGATGACGTTGTGTTTTAATAAAGTAATAGATGGGATCATTTGACAATATATATTTTTGAAACCATTTAAATCAAAACCAATAAATTATGATGGAATAAACTCATAAAACTTTTACGTTAAGATAATATTTACTTGATGCGAGATTTATATCTCAACACGCTCTCACGTGTTGTCGAACTTTTTTTATATTAGTTCAAACACGCAGATGAATTGAATTAGATAATAATAAAGTTTTGGCTCGAAATGTTTTTGAGCCTGGATTCATCCGCTGTGATGCATGTGGAATTACCCTACTCAAAACCAAGTCAGCATAAAGGAATATGCTTAGAAAACTTCAATAACGAAGTACCACGTAACATTTTTCGCGTATTAGTGTCATATCTTAGCAAGGTTTGAGCGAAGAAAGAGGCCCTAGAGACATTTGTCGTCGTTCTGTTGTGGAATTAGCTAGTCACAACTGATGGAAGACGATCCAAACGGAAAGAAAAGACCACTGAAGCTCTTCCACCTCGTTAAAGCTACATGTTTATTGACTATAAGGGTTAGTCACGTCGATGTTTCGTTTCCTTTGATAGGGCAAGGGCAGACTACATTTCTTAAGGAGGTTTGGCTTGAATCTTAGGCATTAGAGAAAGTGAGAGGGTTGCCAACATACCTGAGTGGAAGTACCCAACTCAAAATCATTAACTTTTAGCGACCGAATAAATTTTGTAAAGCAGAACTCATATCCAACACTTCCATTAACATGGGTTCCGAACAAAACTGGGTGAGAGTGTTTTTCTTGGTCAAAAAGTTTACACCTGACATGGACCAAAACGGTTGTTTGACAACACTTTTTTTTTGTCTTTCAATTTTCAAAAAAAAAATTAAAATTAAAGAGCAGTTTAATTTTTTATTTTTTTTACAAAAACAAGTCGGTGTTTGATAACTCAGTTTTTATTTTGAGTTTTTTTTTTTTATTGCCCAGTTTTTATTTTGAGTTTTTTTTGTGGTGGTTTGCTGTGGCGGTGGCCGACGGTGGTGGTGGCCGGCGGTGAGAGGGTGGTGTGGTCTAAAAAAAAAAAACAAAACTTAAAACCGAAACTCATTTTTTGAATTTTTAAAAATAGCCTAAATTTAAAAACTGATTTTTTAAACTGAAAAAAAAATAATTACCAAACGCAACTATTTTTTCCAGTTTTCAAAACTAAAAAAAAAATAAAAAAAAATCCTGTCAAACAGGACCTAGTTGCGATTTTTGGTTTTAAGTATTAGATTTGCATTCATAACAAAGATACAGAGAGGACATGTCATAGTAGATGAGTCTAAAGTCTATCATTAACACCATTAACACCTAACTCAACTCTATAATAAGTTTACACCAAACTAGGGTTAGTTGCGGTTTTTGGTTTAAGGATTAGATTTGCATTCATGACAAAGATACAGAGAATACATGTTATTACATGAGTCCAGGGGCTGATCTAAAAAATCTAATTGAAGGGTGTCAAAAAATTATAAAAAAAATTAAATTTGATGGCTGACATAAAATAATTCAGAAAATTTAAGTTCACATAAAATATGAATAATCAAAAATACATTATAATTAGCGTCACTGTTGAACACGTTAAATATAAAATAAATTGCTCAATTTAACTATTAAAATTATATTTTTACTATGCACAATGATTTATTTAACTTGTTAAGATTAGTCAATAATAAATTACTTTTTTTTTCTAAGCAAATTTCATTAAAAGACATTACCCATTACAACCGGTAATACCCAAACAGATATCCCTTGAACAACTAAGACAACGCATCCAAACGGATGGTCTTGGAAAATGGCCCACATGGCCTTGAAGGAAAGCACAATAAACATAAGGACTACCCATATTTGGTATTACCAAATTAAGGAGTAGCCAGAGACGGGAAGATGCAAAAGATTGCATCAGATCCCTTGCTCCCACATAAACAGTGGTGAGAGCCATGGGCCACTTGGGGTGGCAGTTTACAGTACTGCCGCGGCTTTCATCGGAGCTCCAACAGCAGCTGAAGGGGGGTCCTCCCAAGGCCGGATCGAAGCGATCCGCATCTCGAAGGGAATGTGCATCCTCCAACTCTCGAAATTCCGGCATCTTCAAGCCACAGGATCTTCAGTTCTGATTTACATCGGATGAGTCAAACCAAACCAACCGGATCATAGATCCGGCGATGATGATGACAGATCTGAGAACATATCTCAGATCTGAGAATATCAGAGGGAGGGGAGAGATCTTGAGGCCGAATGAGGTCCGATCTGTGGCGAAAGTAGAGATCGGAGCGATGAGGAAGTCGTTGATGGGCGGCGCGATGCGGCAGAGATGGAGTGCCGAAGGAGCAGAAGCCATAGAGAAGAAAAAAAGGAGAAGGAGTATAGGGAGGGCCTCCCCTTCCATCCTCACAGCCATGGGGGCTGAAGGAGGAAAGGGCGACGGTAGGGTTTGTCTTTGAGATAGAGAGAAGGTGGAGGTCAACAATAAATTACTAATTTTGCATAGAAAAAGCTTAACTCTTACTCTGTGTGTGTCTATATATATATATATATATATATATATATATATATATATATATATATATATATATATTACTAATGTGATTCCTAATTTACTGAGTACATTAGTCATGTATAGGTTAACCAATTATAAGAATTTAAACTAAAAAACAAAGAACAGACCTTTTTTTTAATGTGAAAATTTAGAATTTAGGATTTGAAAGAAAGAAGATAGAGTAAGAAAGATTAAAAGATAAAACAAATTGAAATCCTAATAAATTAATGTTACAATATAGTCAATTTTTTAATATATTTTAAATATGTTTATTCATTATCTAAAATAAAAAAATCCAAAGATGCTGAGGGGTGCCATGGACCCCTCTCCCCCCCCCCCTCCCCTGCTCCCTGTCAAGGGGCTGGTCCTCCCCTACAAGGGCAGATCCAAAGTACAGTAGAAGGCTAGCTAGTAAAGGAACAGCGCTACCATATAATAATATACTTGACCATGTGAAATGGAGGGGATCTTGGGGATAGTTACGTTGATTCCGTAAGTGTTTCCTTCGATAGGGATAATATACCTTTCTTAAGGAGGTTTGGCTTGAATCTTAGGCATCGCAATTGATTAAATGTTAAAGAGAAAGTGAATTAATGCCGTGATATATAACTTTCATGTCACGGTGAGAGGGTTCCCAACATAGGTGAGCTGAAGCATCCAACTTAAAACCTTTAAATTTGAGCCAGTGAAAAACTTTACAAGCCTCATATGATTGAAGTATTTGCTGTCCATTTTTTTAGAGGGGAATTTAATATCAACAGTTCTTACAGCAACATCAATTCTGAACAAAGTTGGGTGAGAGTGGTTTTCTTATCAAAAAGTACTTAGTTGGTCTGAAGCGGCCGCTATAATATGGTTAACACCATTAAAGCCTATCCCTACATAATCAACAATTTACACTGGCACCATAGACCTCTAGGGTTAGTTATATTGATTTTTTGTTTCCTTTGACGAGAGATAATACCTTTCTTACGGAGGTTTGGATTGAATGTTTGGCAATGCAGTTGATTACTACATAATCAACAATTTTTGGTTGCTACCTACGTTGTAGGTTAATATCAACATTTCTTCATATTACGTTAGTGATTTTTATTTAACGATATTAAAAATGTATAATAAAAAATTGACACCGAAAGTGTCAACCACACATGAGGTTGGGAAGGCATATTAGCAGCTGTAAACCCATTAAAGGTGCAGTGGCGTAAATAGAAGACGAGTTAGAAAGAACACACGTTCCCTAAATTCAGGGAAGTTTGGAAAGCGAGGAGGAGGAGGAGCAAGAATGATGTGGGGAATCTACATCTACATCTATGCACCAAATGTGTGGATACCATTGGTATAATCTTTGCCTCTCAAATTTTTAATCCTTTTTTAAAAAAAAATATTTGTTACTTAAATCCACGTAATTAAGCGTTGTGATATAATTGACTACAAGAAGAAACAGGCCAAAACATGCTACCGTTCCTTCCATCATGCACACAATACAACCTTATAAACAACAATCTCGAAAGGTTATAACAATAAAAACTCTATCTATCTATGACGTAGACAGATCCGAGTGGTTGGGTGGTTGATAAGCCAACTATTAATCTTATTTTTTTTACTTTCGCCTTAACTTGTTGACATGCAAGAGTTTTATTGGACAATTTCAAGAACCGACTAATTCTCTTTGATACAAAAGAAGTGGGTTCACAGTAAACGTGGAAATGTCACAAAGAATACGGTCCGACTCGGATACCATATATATTGATGTGAGGCTCTCTGGGAGTGACACCTCACAGAGGGCTACAAATGCCAGTGTTCCACGAACTGTCTTGTCAAGGTAACTTCAAAGGGATTGGCCAGTTGTGAAAGGAATTCATCGCGCTCTCTTGGTTTTTTGTTAGATTCTCACAAGTGTTCAAACATAGAACCAAGTAACTGCATGAAACCGGATGCACTTAGGGTCCGTTTGATTGGGTTTCTGTTTTAAGTATTTTCAACAGGAGAAAAAAAACGCGCTTGACAAATAGTTTTCGTGTTTTTTTTCCCGACAGCTTTGAAAACTAGTTTTTTTAAACAGGACTATTTTTTAAAACTCCCATTTAGGAGTTTTGAATTTTTTAGTTCTAGTTTTATTTTGAGACCACCACCACTACCCCCCTCCCACCCCACAGTCACAGGCCACCGCCACCGCAAACCACCACAAAAAAAAATCTCAAAATAAAAACTGGGTAATCACCCATTTATTTTTGTAAAAAATAAAAACTAAACTAGTTTTGATTTTTGTTTTTTTGAATAGGGATAATTGCGTAAAATACCCCTGTGGTTTGGTGTCGTTGCAAAAAAATCCCTGTTGTTATAAAAATTACAAATAGACATCTGTAATTGTAAAAGTGTTACTATCGTTAAAGAAATCATCCAAATTGACGGAGCGTGATCTTCACTCTCTTAAAAAGTGCGTTTGAAAGATTTTAATACATTAAAAAGACTAAAATACCCTTCCCACTTTTTTCTCTCCCAATCAAGTCCCAATTTCTTCTCCAATCCAACCAAACCCTAACCCTAGCCGCCACTTTAAACCAAACCCCAAGTCGCAACTCCTGTCACCACAGAGCCCCATCCACCACCACCATCCCCAATTTCTGCAACCACCCAGCCCCAACCACCAACCATCCCCAATTTCTGTCACCACAGAGCCCCATCACCAATTTCCCCAATTTTCAGCGCCAAGTGCGCCGCTGCCACCCACCGTGAGTTCTACATCGCTAGACCCGTCATCAATCGAACCTCTTGCACCGCCGCCAACCTCGCTATGAGCCCCAGCCACCTGCGCCGAACCCAATTGCCACCCTAATCGCACGAACTCAGATCTAGGGTTTCAATCGCATATTGCGATGGTAACCCTAGATCTAAGTTTGTGTAATTTGGGTAAATCAACCACATCTAAACCTAATCACATAGGTTTTATTCCACAAACAAATCCCGTCACATTAAAACTCCACAAGAATTGAGAAGAAGGCATTGCGGCAGTGAGATTGGTTTGACGACAAAAGGGAAGGCGATTGGTTTGACAGGGTTGTGGCGGCAACGAAAGTAGGGGGCTTGGACTTATGGAAGCGACGAGCATGGCTGGGTGGTGGTGGTAGGGGCTGGATGGTTGTGATGAGAGAGAGGGCTTGGGAGGCGATGAAGCGTGGGGCTTGAGTGGCAGCGGTTGTGGCTACGGTGGTGTTGCCGCCCCTTATCAAGACTTCCTTCAACACACAAACAAAATTGGGTTTATATATGGGGGTATTTTGGATAATTTATTTAAATCGTTACAGAAACCATCGGATATAACACTTTTACAATTATAAGTGTCTATTTGCAATTTTTGTAACAACAGGGTTTTTTTTGCAACAACCCCAAACCACAGGGGTATTTTACGTTATTATCCCTTTTAAAAACAGAGAACCAAAACTAGAAATGATTTCAAACGCTATCTTAGTTTTCACGAAGATGAACTTTTGGTTGATGTTGGGAAAACAATTAACATCTAGGTAAAAATATATAGATATATTTCAAAAAGCAAGACCACCATAAATACTGAAATAGAAAGTTGAAACTCATCAAATATGGATTTTAAAATCTGCTCTGTTCTTAATTAAGCACGTGTTCGCAGGAAGAAAAATGGTTTAGATCACAAAAGAGACCTTAGCAGATTTAAAGAATGAGTATATGATATTGATTAGCTTCGAATTCATGCTAGTGCACGCGTATGATGCCAACTCTTTTGATAAAAAGTTACATCTAGCACCGAGAACCCAGGATATGACATCAGGTTTGTCAGATCCTTTGGTCGGAAACAATTAATCAGCTCCGTGTCAAACAAATCTATAAAGTGCCATAGTTTTGGCTTGAAATTTCTTATTGAGTTGAAGTAGCAGCTCTGATGTCTTGCCCATTTGAAAAAGAAAGAGAACCTCGAATAATTCATGCCCATGATCCCACGGAATATGGATCCTGCTGCCTTGCTGACTGCAATGGGCAAATGTATAGTCACGATAAACTGGATGCATATAATCCTTTACCATTCATACACATTTTTCCTCGGGGAATTTTTTTTATCACTTGGGATACTTTGTTCCCTATCTGATCTGATGATGAAATCTGCGACAGACTCCTTACGTTCTTGCTTACGGGTTTCCAAATCTCGGGCAAGTTATGTCAAGATCCTGTTGTAGTGATGCTAGTTGATGTGCTCAAGGACTATGCCTTCTCGAGTCTGGATTCTTGATCTGTTCAGGTTGAGCAACCATTGAGAGAATGCACCTGTCAATTTTGACAAAACAAGTACACGAACATGTTCTCGATACCTCATGAGCTAACACGAGTCTACATTCTGAAATGGATTTTTGGATGAGAGGTTCAACGCGACAATGTCGGGCCTCTTGAACTTAGTAGGGAGTCAATCTTTAAGATTTTAACGTTAAGGCAGTGAGATCGAGGGGACCATCAGCTCTTCATATCTCTATAATATTTCCATCTTGATGGAAGATCATGTGTGACATTATCATCAGTGTTGTTCACTAAGCCAATGATACGTCGTCGAGCGCTTATTTATAGACTCACCTCATGGAGGAGGGCGACCATCAGATGCATCAACAGAACCCTGAGCGCTTGTATGGATTCCATGTTACCTTTTTTGCATAACACTAAGCAATGTAGTATTTGAACCTTAATCTCTGGGCCCTTGAATAGAAAGTTTTCTTTCAAAAGCGAGAAAACTAGGAGGATGACAATGACAGTCATAGTAGTTAGCACAGTGCTCCAACGAATGACGACAATTCTCTCTTCAGTGCCCAGGGGAACCTCCACCTAAACTTGACGCACTACAGCTTCCCTCATTCAAGACTACTTTGCTGCACCTCCTCAACAATGATACCTCTGCAATGGATGTGGAAAATGGACCACCCAGTGAAAACGAAGAAGAGGGCAATCAAATTGAGACCACAAATCAGGTAAGCATCCCTAAAATCAATCTATCGCAAGCCCTAAGATAAAAAAATCAGACAACCATGGCAAAGAACTCTCATCATCAAAGTGGTAGGAGCCCTGTATATTCCTTCCAATCTAAGCCACAGACTTCATGGAATTTGGAAGCCAACTGGGATCATTCAACTCATTGATCTCACCAACGGATTTTACTCGGTTAAGTTCGATGCAAGCACCGACTGCACCAAAGCCCTTGAACACGGCACGTGGTTCATCAGAACTAGCTACCTCTCAGTCCAACGATGGACACCAAATTTCAATCCCCACACAATCAACATCAACACTATGGCTGTTTGGATCCGACTCAATAACCTCCCAGTTGAATACTTTGATCGCGAAGTATTACTATTGATTGCAAAAAGCCATTGGTACACCTCTATGCATTGATTCAATCACATCATCGATCACCAGAAGCCGGTTCGCAAGAATCTGTGTCCAAATCGACACACATAAACCCACTCACTAGACAAGTACAAATTGGGAAACATCTTCAAAGTGTACAATATGAGAATTTTCCTGCCATTTGCCAGCGATGTGCCTACCTTGGACACACATCTGACCGATGTAAAGAGAACCCTGGAGTAAAAGTTGACAAGGCACCGGACCTCGGCAGCAATCAACGGCATGCCAAGGATGTCGCCGACTGCGCAGTCACCGTACCACAATCGGAGAAGAGCGCCAATTATGGCCTCTGGACCAACGTCACCAGACGAAGAAATATTCGAAAGGGTCGACAACCGTCGGTTACTTTGCTTCATAACCATCGAGAAGAAGCATCGCCTGTCTACCCCCACAGAAAACCAACCGCCGGCAAAGAAATGATTAGTTTTGCAAACATTAAAATTACTCCCTCGTTCCTTTTTAAGTGATATCATTTTTCTTTACATGTATATTAAGGATTTAGGTTATATATTGTATGTCTTTCTCATTTTATCCTTTAGAGAGAGAGGGAAAGAAAGTGAGCCATGAAAGAGAAAATTGGTTGGTAGAGTGTTAAATGTGAAAAGAAAAATAGAATAAAAAAGTGTAAAGTGGTGGGCCATGAGAGAGAAAATGAGTTGGTAGAGAATTAAATGTAATGAGAGAAATAGAATAAAAAAAGTATAAAAAGGATAAATATATAAAAATACCTACAGAATCTTTCATAATTTAGAAGTTATCACTTTTTGTGGGACGGCCCAAAAAAGAAATTGAGATCACTTAAAAAGGGACGGAGGGAGTATATATCAAGGATTTACTATACTACTTTCCTATTTATTATTTTTTTTCTCTTTTGGGGTGATAAATATTCCGCACACATAAAACTTGAATATATAACATTCAACTAGAAAAAGAGACTGATCCAGCAGGGTCTCAAATACATCTGTTGAGGCCACGAAGGAGCAATGACAGACTACTGAAGAGTAATTAGGAAGCAATTCTAACATCAGACTAAGTTTGATTTCGGTCACGATCAGGGGCGGAGCACAAGCATGCCCCCCCCCCCCCCCCCTAACAAAAAAAAGTTTGAGATTTTTTTTTGTTATTTTAAATAATGGGTAATTATGTTTAAAATATTTACTAAAATGCCACTATATTATAAATGAATGTATTAGAGTTTCATTTTGTTATATTTTTTTCTTTTTATGCCATCGGCCGTCGTAGTTTTTATCTTCCTCGTTCCTTTGTTCATCTTTATTCTTTTAAATTCTAAATCTTCAGATTATAAAGAAAATATTAATAGATCAAGGTTAGTTATTTTATTTTTTCTTTTTTAGTTTAAATTCTTGATGTCAAGGAAAGTGGGTTCGCAGTCGACGTGGAGGTGCCACAAGGAATGCAATCCGAGTCAGATGCCAAGTATGTTGATGTGGGACACAGCAAAGGTGGAACAAGGGCAGAGACCAAGGGCTTCCCAGACAAAGCTTGAGGGTGGCAGTGTTGGAGGGCAATGGCGCAGGATGAATATACGATGACAGTCACAGTCCGATGCTTAGGTCCAGAGTCAAGGTCCTGTATGTTTTCTCTCTAGGATTCTAGAATGAGAAAGTGAAAAATGTGAGAGTGAAGAAGAAGTACCCTTAATGAATTCTCAAGACCTCTATTTATAGAGATTGAGATGATGATGTCATTAACCGACACGTGGCGCTCCCCCGGGAGTGACACGTCACTGGGGGTCCACGGGTGCCGGTGCTCTACGGACTGTTGGATCGCATATTCACCCGGCTTGCCCCGTACAACGTCGCTCTGTCTGTTTGGAAAGACTGGCTGCCACAGTGTCGGTGTAGCCAGAGAACCCCTTGATCTAGTCTCCAATCCAAGCCCTTGTAGAGTCCTACAGGCCTGGCAGCGATGGGGAAGACCGGATGCCCAACTGCCAGGTGAACTAGGCACGATGCCCTCCGAAGACCTGTTCCCGTCTCGGAGTGACCCAGGGGTCATAGTCCCTAGGGGTGCCATCGCAAGCCCCCAGTGCCAGAGCACGTAGGCCAGTCACGCAGGCACCCTGGCGGAGATAGTGTCCTGGAGGAGTCGCCTATTCCGCAGGCCGAGGTAGCATCCCGGAGGAGCCGTCTACCTGGCGAAAAGGGGAGTCTTCGTGCCGGAGCACTTAGAGCTCCCTGGCAGAGATAGTGTCCCGGAAGAGCCGCCTATCCCTGCGGATGAGTCCTTATGCCGGAGCACTCGGAGCGCGTCGAGGTAGCATCCCGGAGGAGTCGTCTACCTGACTGGCCGAGGTAGCATCCCGGAGGAGCCGTCTACCTAGCAGAAGGGGAGATAAAGAGCTCCCTGGTAGAGACAGTGTCCCAGATGAGTTACCTATCCCCGCGGGTGAGTCCTTCTACCAGAGCACTCAGAGCGTGTCAAGGTAGCATCCTGAAGGAGCCGTCTACCCGATTGGCCGAGGTAGCATCCCAGAGGAGCCGTCTACCTGGCAGAAGGGGAGTTGAAGAGCTCCCTGACAGAGATAGTGTCCTGGAGGAGTCGCCTATCCCCATGGGTGATGCACACTCTGGAGAGTGGGTCGAAGCGTGTTCCACGACCAAGGCAAGGTGTACATGGCGTGGTGAATGAGTGTGGTGCCCGAGGGGGCATGTAGCATGATTGTGGCGCATGGGCGAGATGAAGTGCGTATGGTGCCGGGGGCACGGTAGTGTGACAGAGAGCGTAGGGGCACGGCTGTATCAGCGGCGCGGTGGAGCTGTTGCATGGACGCGGGCGACAAAGGTCGTGGAGTGATGTCCGGGAGAAGAGATCACGGAGTTATGTCCGGGCGACGTGGTCGCAGAGTTATGTCCGGGGGACGGGGTCACGAAGTTATGTCCGGGCTACGGGGTCGCGGAGTGATGTCCAGGCAACGTGGTCGCAGAGTGATGTATGGTCCCTTGAAGAGAAGTGAAGGTGTTAAGTATGGAGACCAAAGGCCAACCCATAGGGGAAGTCCAAGGCCAACCCTTAGGGGGAGGCCAAGGCTAACCCCAAAGGAAGGCCGAGGCCGACCCTCAAGGGGAGGCCGAGGCCAATCTTCCTTGTGCAAGTGCCATGGTTCACCGATGGGCGACATGCAAAGTGTGACGGTCGAAGTGTGATGAGGAGTCACGGGAAAATGAGTTTCTTAGTGACGAAGTAACGTAACAAAAGTGAGAAGTGCACGTGACTTGAGCGTGCATACTTTGACCGGTTGGAAGCATTGAAAATGACTGTTGCTTATGCGGATGTGTCATGGAAAATGGGACCCTAGTGGGCCTTTGGGTGCGACCAGAATAGGTTGGGAACATAAGCCCCCTACGTGTGGTGTGCGCGGAGGGGTAACCCGAGTGGATGCCGCACGCATAAACACTTGGCAAGATTTTGATGTTGTTTGGCCGGCGAGTTGTTGAGATCGTCTTAGAAAGACGAAGGTGAAGAGTAGGTGGCTCGAGCCACCTTGTGCACCACCTACTGAAACCTTTTGATGCTTGGTATGACGACGGGGGCATGGTGATAGGGCGCAGGGGCGCATAGTCGGTGAAGTGTCGGCGCGCGGGCGCTGGCGACGGGGGTCGCAGAGATGGCACCGGGGTGATGGACGACGAGCGTCGCGGAGACGTCACCTGGGCGATGGGCGACAAGCATCGCGGATACAACGCACGGGTGCTGGCAACAGAGGTCGCAGAGACGGTGCCCAGGCCACGGACGATGAGCGTCGCGGAGACGTCACCCGGGCGATAGGCGACAAGCGTCGCACAATGAGTAGGAGTAGGTGGTTCGAGCTGCCTTGCGCACCACCTACCAAAGACGTTGATGTCAGGAGACGTCGTGATGAGGGGCGCGACAAAGGCGTGGTCGGGCGTCGCGATGTAGGGGCAATCCACGATGGGCGCGGGCAATACAAGGAGGTCAATGTTGCAACAAAATTCTAAGTATGGAAAAGTGAGAAAATGGGTAACGGCGGGAGAAGAAGTGCCATCCTAAAGCACGAGAAATTTTTAGCTATAGTAAAATTGGTATGTTAGTTTTTGGTTTGGTTAGATAGAAAAAAATGTTAAGTGTTGTGTATGGTGAGTATAATGGAATATGAGAAAGAAAAAAAGTTGAGTATGAGGGGTGTTGTATTTATGAAGTAGTGTAAATAAAGTTTGTGTGAGTATGAAATTGGGGTAGTAGTGAAGGGAGTTAATGGGGGTGAGGTAGAAGAAGAGAAAGAGGGAGGGGGTCGGCCGTGGGGAGGGGGTGGGGAGGCCGAGGCCGAGGGGTGGGAAGTAGGGGGGTGAGCCGAATGTGGTGGGTGTTTAGTGGGTGTGAGATGGGTTTGTGAAAAAAGGAAAAAAGGAAGTGGGGATTGGTGAGAGAAATGTAACGAGATGATGATGTGAATTAAATGGAAGGGAGAGAGTGGCGTTAGAAGATGGTGGGGATGTAAGAGTATGTCTTGTCTTAGGGTTAATGAAAAAGAAAGAGTAAAAGGATGGAAAGGAAGGTGACACGTGAGGAATGAGGGAGGGAGTGGTGATTGGTTAATTTGAAAGAAGGATGGAGAGAGAGAGAGTAATGAGAGTGTGATTGGAGAGAGGAGTGAGAGAAGGGTGAGTGAATGAAGAGAGGGGAGGGGGGTCGACCTAGGGGAAGAGGTTGGGGAGGCCGAGGCTGAGGGTTGTGGGAAGGGGGGATGTTTGGAAATGATGGGGGGAGAGAAATGTGAAGAGAGACTGATGTGATTAATGGGAGGGGTGAGAGAGTGAGAGGAAAGTGAATGAAGAGAGGGGAGGGGGTCGGCCTAGGGAAAGGGGGTGGGAAGGCCCAGGCCGAGGGGTGTGGGAAGGGGGTGATTAATGTGAAGAGAAAGAGAGACGTGAAAGGTGAGAATTAAATGTGAGTGGGAGATAAGGTGTAATGATGAGTGAAAAGGAAGAGAAGTAAGGGGGAGGGTGGGAGAACCCACGTGAGGGTGAAAGAGAGAGGAGTGTGTTGGGTGATGTGTAAAAAGAAAGAGAAAAAGTCAAAAATTTGAAAGTGATGGGAGGGAGAGAAAAAGGAAGATAGAGAAAGGGAGAGATGGAATTAAAATTAAGGAAGAGAGATTGGGGAAGACCCACATGAAGGGGAGATGGGGCTGCCCAAGCCTGGGGGTTGCCCAGGCACCTGGGTAGTGGGGGGGTTGGGAGGGCAAAAAAAATTTTTGTTGGCCTCCCTAAGGAGGGAACCCCCAAGGAAATTTTTTTTTCCATGATGTACAAAGAGAGAAAGATAGGAGTTGTGTATAATGTGGAGAAAGAGTGGTGAGGGAAGAAAGGAAGATGTAGTGTTGGATCATGTGAGAGGGAGAGTGAATGAAGATATAGAGAGAGTGATGAGAGTATGAATGTTGAGAGTAAGTGGGGAAAATGAAAACTTTAAAAAAGTTTCTAAGTGTTGAAAAAAAATTGAGCTCGGGCAAGGGTGGTGAGGAGGCCGCTGAGGGTGATGATCGATGACTGGCTGCGAAAAAAATAATTTTTTTTTCTAAGTGTCAAGAAAAGTGAATGAGGGATCATGATGCGACCGTAGTAGCGCGGCTCGAGCCACCCCACGCACCACGTACCAAGTCGTTGTAATGTGAGGCCGAAAGGGTTGGGAAGGGGTGAAGCCCCCAATGGGGTGGGTGATGGTATGAAAGGTGGTGTCAATAGACTTGTGCAAGAGCAATGTAGCTTGAAAATTTTCTAAGTCTGGAAATGACGGCCTCTTGGATAGCTGGGTTAAGGTTATGACTGGTAGTCCTGGTAGCCCTGCGTTGCTGATGCACGGTTGGTTGGGTGTGTCAGGCAAGGAACGAATTACACTGCGATGCTCACCTCCCCAGCAGAGTCGCCAAAATGATGCCAAGGAAAGTGGGTTCGTAGTCGACGTGGAGGTGCCACAAGGAATGTAGTCCGAGTCAGATGCCAAGTATGTTGATGTGGGACACAGCAAGGGTGGAACAAGGGCAGAGACTAAGGGCTTCCCAGACAGAGCTTGAGGATGGCAATGCTGCGAGGGCAATGGAGCAGGATGAATATACGACGACAGTCACAGTCCGATGCTTAGGTCCAGAGTCAAGGTCCTGTATGTTTCTCTCTCTAGGATTCTAGAGTGAGAAAGTGAAAAATGTGAGAGTGAAGAAGAAGTACCCTTAATGAATTCTCAAGACCACTATTTATAGAGATTGAGATGATGATGTCATTAACCGACACGTGGCGCTCCCCGGGAGTGACACGTCACTGGGGGGTCCACGGGTGCCGGGGATCCACGGACTGTTGGATCGCATATTCACCCGGCTTGCCCCGTACATCGTCACTTTGTTTGTCTAGAAAGACTGGCTCCCATAGTGTCGGTGTGGCCAGAGAACCCCTTGGTCTAGCCTTTAATCCAAGCCCTTGTAGAGTCCCACAGGAGTGGCAGAGGTGGGGAAGACCGGACCCCCAACTGCCAGGTGAACTAGGCGCGATGCCTTCCGAAGACCTACTCCTGTCTCGGAGTGACCCGGGGGTCATAGTCCCTAGGGGTGTCGTCGCAAGCCCCCAGTGCCAGAGCACGTAGGCCAGTCACGCAGGCACCCTGGCGGAGATAGTGTCCCGGAGGAGTCGGCTATTCCGTAGGCCGAGGTAGCATCCCGGAGGAGCCGTCTACCAGGCGGAAGGGGAGTCTTCGTGCCGGAGCACTTAGAGCTCCCTGGTAGAGATAGTGTCCCGGAGGAGCTGCTTATCCCCGTGGATGAGTCTTTGTGTTGGAGCACTCGGAGCGCGTCAAGGTAGCATCCCGAAGGAGCCGTCTACCCAACTGGCCGAGGTAGCATCCCAGAGGAGCCGTCTACCTGGCAGAAGGGGAGTTGAAGAGCTCCCTGGCAGAGATAGTGTCTCAGAGGAGTCGCCTATTCCCGCGGGTGAGTCCTTGTGCCGGAGCACTCGGAGCGTGTCAAGGTAGCATCCCGGAGGAGCTGTCTACCCGACTGGCCGAGGTAGCATCCCGGAGGAGCCGTCTACCTGGCGGAAGGGGAGTTGAAGAGCTCCCTGGCAGTAATAGTGTCTCGGAGGAGTCGACTATCCCCGCGGGTGATACACACTCCGGAGAGTGGGTCGAAGCGTGTTCCACGACCAAGGCAAGGTGCGTATGGCATGGTGAATGAGTGTGGTGCCTGGGGGGGCATGTAACATGATTGTGACGCATGGGCGCGATGAAGTGCGTATGGTGTGGGGGCACAGTGGTGAGACAAAGAGCCTAGGGGCACGGCTGTATTAGCGGCGTGGCGCACGGGCGCGGCGGAGCTGTTGCATGCACGTGGGCAACAAAGGTCGCGGAGTGATGTCTGGGCGACAGGGTCACGGAGTTATGTCTGGGCAACGGGGTTGCGGAGTTATGTCTAGGCGACGGGGTCGCGGAGTAATGTCCAGGCAATGTGGTCGCGGAGTGATGTATGGTCCCTTGAAGAGAAATGAAGGTGTTAAGTATGGAGACCAAAGGCCAACCCATAGGGGAAGTCCAAGGCCAACCCTTAGGGGGAGGCTAAGGCCAACCCCTAGGGAAGGCTGAGGCCGACCCCCAAGGGGAGGCTGAAGCCTAGGCCGACCCCAAGGGGAAGGCCAAGGCCGAGGCTGACCCCAAGGGGAGGCTGAAGCCGAGGCCGACCCGAAGGGGAAGGCCAAGGCCGAGGCCGACCCGAAGGGGAAGGCCAAGGCCAATCTTCCTTGGGCAAGTGCCATGGTGCGCAGATGGGCGACATGCGAAGTGTGACGGTCGAAGTGTGATGAGGAGTCACGCGAAAATGAGTTTCTTAGTGACGAAGTAACGTAACGAAAGTGAGAAGTGCACGTGACTTGAGCGTGCATACTTTGACCGGTTAGAAGCATTGAAAATGACTGTTGCTTATGCGGATGTGTCATGGAAAATGGGACTCCAGTGGGCCTTTGGGTGCGACCAGAATAGGTTGGGAAAAATTCTTATAACATGTTATACTTGACTATTATCATCATACAATTGGTAATCGTACTAGTGATACATATATACAAGTTAAGTTTCTTTCATGCAAGATTAGTGTTTTGTTGTTGACTAACTTTATCAAGTTAAATAAATCACTATGAATAGTGATATTATATGATTATTTTTCAAATTGAGCAATTTATTTTGCATTTAACTTATTCAATCGTGACGTGAATTCTTTTATGTTAGCCGTCAATTTTTTTTTTTATAACTTTTTGGTCCCCCCCGGTTGAACTTCCTGGATCCGCCCCTGGTCACGATACACCCACCGTTTAAGTAAAATTGAAGCAACTTTACCATACGACTCAGATTTAAGTGAAACTAGAAGCTATCGATAAGAGTTATACCCCAAAGGGGGGCACCGTTAGCCTTTGGCATATTGGCAGTTTGGGACCGACCACATGAATCGGGAAGGCTCTCAAATTTCTGTTGAATTTTGGGTCAATTCTTTCGCAAACTATATCGGACTCTTTGATCTTCGGGCTGTTTTTCTTTTCAAAAAAGGCCAAGAGGAACTTTTCATGCTTATTAAGGAAGCAATGCATCCATTTAAAGACTTGCCCAAGTTGCACAATTCGATTCCATGTAAAACTATCTATATCCCCTTAACTGAGATAAGCATGTTCTAGTGTACAAGTATCACGAGGTTATACTATTGTTTTTCATCAGAATGTAGTAAAAGCAATAAATTTCGAGTAGGAAAAAATTCTTTCACTCGAAACCAATTATTAAGAGTTGATTCTCATTTACGGTTCTTAATCACTAGTTAATATTGCAAATTAAATGTTTGAGAAAAGCAACATTAATATTCTATATTCAATTTACTTAACTTGAGAATCACTCAACAATTAACTATACTAGTGATTTAGGGCATAGGCAGTACGTGTGCAGGAGAAGATAAATGGTCAAAATAAATATGAAAACTTAATAATTTTACACACAATCAAACAGTCAATGAGGATCGTAAGCGGGAGAGTGACGTGAGCTTGTGGACATTTTGGATGAGAGAAATAAGGGATGTGGGGCAGAGGCGGAAAATGGATTTATTTTCAGGTGGTGCAACAATTATATCGAATTCACCAAAAAAATTTAATAGTAAAATAATAGTAAATTAAAAATTAACAAGCAAATTAACCAAACATATTTTTCTAAATCTCTATATAATCACTGAAATTAAACTGAAATTAAACTAAAATTTAAGAACTTACCTCACAGTCAGTAGTGTAGAGAAGCAGTAGTGAGTACTGAGTAGACTCAGTTCGTACTTCCAGTTCCAGATCTGGTCGGACCGTCGGAGTGAGTCACGGACTCATGGTCGTCGCCTCGTCGGTCGGCGTCTCGTTGGCCGGTGCTCGATGAGGTCATCTTTGTCCGTCAGTCAGTCGATCACCATCGTCAAGTCGCCAAGGTCGTGGTCGAAGTGAGTCGGCCGTCGTCACACCGCTCACGGTCCAGATCTGGTCACAGCCCACAGGCTTACCGTCGTGGTCGTCGATCGGAGACTCGGAATGAGTGTGAGTCACCGGTCGGCGGTCACGGCCTGAGCCTCAGTCCTCACTGGTCATGGTCCTCACGGTCACAGAGAGAGAGAGAGAGAGAGAGAGAGAGAGGTGACTGTCTCGGAGAACGGGGTCTCGTGGATGGCAGTGCAATTCCTGAAAAATAAAATATATATATTTTTCAAAATTTCTGGGGGTGCACTAGCACCCCCTAGTCCCAATGTAGTTCCACCCATGATGTGGGGGCTGTTTAGAAGGTTTTATTTGTTTTTTACTTGATTGTAGTACCTTAAATAAAATAATCTAAAGTAATGTGTAATCTATATTTATATTACCTATAAAAGTATGAATAGGTAAAAATCATTTCTTGGACAAAAACATCATGATTGACCTTGGTTATAATTTATGGTTCTTAAATCAATAGCTAATAATGTAAAATTGAAGTTTGTGAATTAGAGTAAGCAATATTCCATAATCAATTTACTCAACTCGAGGATCACTTTACAATTAACTATACCAGTGATTTAGGACACATGCGATATGTGTGTAGGATAAGATAAATGGTCAAAATAAATATGAACACTTAACAATTTTGCACACAATCAAGGAGTCAATGAGGATTGAAAGTGGGAGAGTGAGGAGACTTTGTGGAGACTTTGGATGAGAGAAATACATGTGTTTATTTGACTGTAATACCTTTAGTAAAATATTTTAAAGTAATATATAATTTATACTACCTATAAAATATGGATAGGTATAAATCATTTCTTCGACAAAACTATCAACTAATTGTTCCTAATGAAAATACCAAGTTAATGCGCTCGATTAAGTAATATTACATATTGATTCCCTTGCAAGGGCTTAAGTAGAAGAAACAATAAAATCCCAAACCAAATCTATAACCAGGCTCTAACCTTTCGAAGAATCCTACTCACGGTTATTACTTGCAGAAAGGAATAAAAAAAAAGGGGGTGCACTTTTGATAGCTCAACAAGGTCGCTCAAATCTCAATTGAGGAGCACAAATGATTAACAGACTCACTTCAAAAGCAGTAAGGAAGAGAATCAACTCTCTCCCTCAAATCAGATATCAACAGAAACAATTTCATTACACTGTAAACGATGCAGATGATATTAAATATGAATGAATGCAAAGCCACAAAGGCAGTGCTCACTAACAATATGGTTACATATGCATATAAATGCTAGCTATACCATTAAGATACTAAAATCTCCCTCAATAACAGACAATCCTTATATCACCCTCTATACAGACTATCTTTATAACACTTCAATACATTATCTTATGTCAATATACAAAATGTAATAATCACTAATACAACGAGTAAATCGATGCCCAACGAGAAATAAACACCGAGTATCTGATTTTCAATAAACGTTTAAGCACAAAACATGGTTTAAGGGCAAATAATGCATTTGCATAACAAATATAATATAGTCTAAGGAGATTCAATAAAAAAATATATACGAGGACAATTTGATGAATTTGAGATTTCTGAATAGAAATTCCTTACATCAATCCAAGTTATAAGTTATTATTTAACCTTGTTCCGAAATTCTTGAGTTAACCTAAATTGGTAATTTAATTATTAGAACAAATTCCAGTCTTATAACACTATAAATCCTTTGCTAATTACTCTTTTAGACACTCTCAATCTAAACCAAAAATAAAACGGATCCTTCAAACAACCAACTTATTAACCGATAATCTGGCACTCTCTATATGGCATTAAGACATCCTAAATTCATAATAAATCTTCATAAAATACTTTTATAACTTAAAACAACAAAACAAGTTACAATATGAATTTTCTGAATTTAAAAATATTTTTGAATTAAAATAATTTTCTTAAACACCAGAATTAGCCCCAAAATAACAATTAACATTTCTAACTCAATTCAAAGTCCCATTATTTTCATGATAGCTTCATAATATACAGGAAAATATTAAAATTAAAATTAGAATTTAAAAAGCACCGAAATCATTTTAAAATCATCAGTTTTGCTAAATCAATTGCGATATGGATCTAGTACAAAACCAACTCTAAATTTTATGAAACTCTAAGTGAAACTTCATTATATCATAAAAACATTACTGTAATTTTGTCAAAATTTAAACACTCCAAATTTTAAAAAAAAACTTTCAAAAGATATTAAAAATAACAAACATGAGAAAATCATGAAATTTTAATAATAATTCTAATCTTACCCTAAGAAACTTCCTATAAAGTTTCAGCCTTTTTTGCTAATTGTACAGTACCTAAGAACCACGTGGCACAATGTACCACTCTACTGCACAAACTCATTTCTCCGCTTCATCTTCTTCCTCCTTTCACCTTCTGCCCAACCCAGTACACACTCACCAGCTCACAGTTATTGTTCACGCACTTCACCTTCACCCCTAGCACACAACAATTCACTCCATTAACAAACATATATACACAATAAATCTACATATTCATTCATACACTCACAACACATAACCACACTCAAAACACACCACCCATCATAAGGCAGTAGCTACCTTTCCTGCCCAACATAATCACACCATTTTCCCTTCGTTTTGTACTCACACAAACCCATTTCAAAGTAGCCCCTACTTTATCTCTCAAGCACCACGACACCTGTTGAAACGATTAAATGCGCTACCACGTAATACGTAGTGGATTCGGAAACATACCGTATGATCTTTTTCCGACGATGGATCCTTATTGTTACGAGCCTCCAACACGCTTGATCTTTTTTGCAAGTACGAAAACGGCTACTAAAGTCGAGTTCTTCGTCCACAAACCAAATCCTAGAGTTCGGTGATGCTCTAGAGAGAGTGCAATAGAGAGATGGATTGTCTTGTGACTTATTGTCTCGACTTATGATTTCTTTGGATATCTCTAACCTTTATATAGAGATAGAATTAGAGACATACTTTACCTCAACCACTTAGGAGATAAATATGTATATATCTCAAATACCTTAAAGATAAATATTGTATTTATCTCAAACACTTAGGAGATAAATATCTCTAATTAACTGTAATTATCCAGACTAACAATAACACATTATCTGTTAGTGGGCGGATAATAGGTCCATTGACCCAATTTATTAACAACACCTATAAACAAACACATGCACACAACAAATACACCACTATTATGCCCACAATACACATCCAACAATACCCATTAATTTCATGAAATCTCACAATCACACTTCACCACAGTGTGCACACATTACACCTACAAGTCCAAGCTAGCTTTGTAGCATCCAAATGACAGATGCCCCCTTCTGTAACTAATTGCATCAAATATTTCATCAATTCAACATGCATTATTTACTTCTACCTCAATGGGGTGAGACTCTACAAACCTATCTCTTCATTAACCCATCTTCTACACACATATTCACACATCGAGTCCCATTGCTCACACACACATATTACACCAGTTTTAGGACATCCGTGAAGCCCCCATTCTTGCTCCTTCATTATGCTTAGAAGCAGATACACAATCATTCCCTCACGGCACGCCCAAAACTAAAACCAACCCCCACTCACGAGAGTCATATCTGCCCATATTTCACAGACAAATTCACACACACACATATATATATATACCTGCTGCACCATGATTGAAGCAGCCCTTCCTTCGCACCATGGCTGCACCGCAGCCCAAATTTTCGGCAGCAACGGCTGCTCGCACCCGTACTCCTTCTCCCACACTCACGGCAGTCACAAACTCACTCTATATATATTTATATCCTCGATAATACACTCATATATTTTTAAACACATATAAAAACTAAGGTAATGAAATAGAGTAAAGGCTTACCGGAAATAAATCCACTTCGTCGGATTCCAGCCAGGGGCGGAACCAGCAATATTTTTCAGGGGGTGCAAAAATTATATGTCCGTTACCAAATTTTTTATTAAAATAATATTAAAAACAAAGTACACTTAAAAAGCATACAAAAATATTATTAGGTTTCACAAGAGTCATTAAAGACTCTTTACAAGTACAACACAAAAAAATATATATACAAATTATATTCCGAGTGTTTACAAGCAAAATTACTAAATTATTAGAATTTAGAAGCAGACAAGCTACAAGCAGTGAAGCAGTATTTTGTAGCATTGACCATTGTACAAAATTTTAGATCAAAAGCAAGAAAGAAATGATAAAAGTTAAAGAGCCTCACACTATTTTTTGTCACTAAATGTCCAGTGGTCCAGTGACTTAGTGAGGCAGTGGAAGCTGGAAGGGGCCGAAGGGCTTAAGGCAATAAGGCAAACACACTTATACAGTTATACGAGAAAATTTTGCAGCAGTCTGCACTTAGCAAAGCAGCCATCACTCGGCACTCCCAGGCCCCAACAGGCAGGCGGTAGCAGCTATAGTCGGCGTCGGCGTCTGCGCGGGACTCGCGGAGGGAGGTCGTCGACGGTCAAGATGACAAGATCTCAGATCTGGTTCTTCAAGGGTGCCTGGACTGACTAGTGACTGCCGATTGGTTCTTCAAGTCTTCAAGAGGTCGTCGGCGCTTCGGCGGTCAAGATCTGATCAGATCTGGTCGTCTGGTCACGGGCTCACGGCGTCACAGCCGTCACTCCGTCGTCCCTCGTCGTCGTCGAAGCTACTGTCTGAAGGAGTGAAAGACTGAAGGTCAAGGTGGGTGGGATCTGGTCGTCGGTCGGTTCACTATCCACCGGTCACCGGTGAGACCGTGAGAGAGAGTCGACTGTGGGTCTCTCAGGACTCGGGGAACGGGGTATCGGGGATTGGGGAATGGGATCTCGGGAACGGGGTCAGTGCGATTCCCAAAAAAAAATAAAAAATTTTGCCCCAGAAGTGAGGGGGTGCTTCAGCCCCCCTTGTCCCAACGTGCGTCCGCCCCTGATTCCAGCGAGTCACTTGTGTTGGTCCTCTGTGTGTGTATGTGTGTGTGTGTGTGTGTGTGTGTGTGTTCTTTCTCTGCTTCTCCTTCTGTAACCAAAAATTTTATATAAGTACAATGCTTATTTGTCTCCACTTCCTCTATTTCTAGTTTCTAGTAACCGAAACGTCTCTCCCTTTCGTTTCTTAAATCTGACTTCTTTCTTTCCTTTTTTTTTTAAAACCGAAAATGCAATAAATTTAAAAAGCTCATTTTCTCCTGTTTTCTCTCCCTTTTTCCCTCTCTAATTTTGCTTCCACAACTAGAGAGTTGACTTACCTTAATACCGGACTTTGTATTCTTTTAAATATCCAATAACCCCAATAAATATCAAATTTTCAAGTAACCCCCTTTTAACTTTTATTAAATATCTATTGTACCCTGTTTTAAAAATTGTCGCTAAAGGTTTTTAAAAATATCGTTTACATTAATTGTGACTAAAGGTTTTTAAAAATATCGTTTACGTTAATTGTGACTAAAGATCTCAATCAATATTACTTATAACTGCTATCATTAGTTTATGACTTATGATTTCTTAAAAATTTATTGTTAAAGGTTGTCGATAAAATTTCACTCATGTAAGTCGGAGCTAAACATTGTTTACGAAAAGTTGTCGCTAACGAACTAAAATAACCAGCTAGAAAATACCAAGGCTCGAGGTATTACATTATCCTCCACTTATAAAAATGTTGCCCTCAAAATTTAGTATGCTAAAGTAACTGCTCTTAATCATATCCGCTCTCATATATCCAATGACACACCTCAAATGCTTATATAACCTGGTCATTTAAATGGTTGGCAAAATAATCCAAATTAGCAACTTACAAAGTATACGCGTTATAGATTTCAAGGTCGGGGCTGACCGGTATGTGATTACCCACTTTAATTTGCCAATAAATTTAGCCTCAAATATTAATACTATTAAATCACAAGCTCCGCTACACTGTAAACGCTATCTTTATAATTTGTCCTTTCTCTATTTATACCATTAAATCGTCGTTAATGGTCCAAGTAAATTTATCATAGTTAACCATAGTCTTAGGTTGCGTTTGACACAATTTTTTTTTTTTCAGTTTTGGAAACTGGAAAAAAAAGTTGCGTTTGGTAACCATTTTCCTTTTTTTTTTCCTTCAATTTAAAAATCCAAATTTTAAATCAAGGCTGTTTTTAAAAATTCCAAAACTGATTTTTTTTAGACCACCACCCTCCCACCCCCGACAGCTGGCTACCACCCCTGGAAACTGCCAGCGGCCGGTAGCCACCTCCGGCGACTGTTGGCAACGACGCCCGGTGACTGACGGTGACCGTCGCCGACGGCAGCCACCAGCCACCGCCGGCCACCACCACCGTCGGCCACCGCCACAGCAAACCACCACAAAAAAAAAACTGGGTTAACAAACACCCACTTGTTTTTGTAAAAAAATAAAAATTTTAACTGCTCTTTAATTTTATTTTTTTTGAAAACCGAAAATAAAAAAAAAATTTGTCAAACAGAGCCTTTTGGGACTTATATTTTTTTCCCACAAACTTTGGTGAAGGCATTGTTACTGCATAGACTTGCGAAAGTCTGATACCTCTAGCCGTATGTGTGGATATTTGCAGTATAGACGTCAGTATAACTTGGCACCTCTCCCACTATGTGGACTCTCCTGTGTGGAAAATTCGCCCAAGTCCTTAATTATTGGCTCGATTAAACATGAAAGTCTCGTCTGAGAATTCTCGTCACGTCAGAATGGCAACACGCAAATTGTGCAACGATTTCAATGGTTATTGGCCGATCACCTCCAACCTTGACCCCTGTGGGTTACATACTTAATTAGAGATGACAGCATGGTGACCATTAGACTTGCCAATTGCAAGCGGGGCCAAATTTTTACGGCTCCATGCATTAAATAATCTCTTTATATCTGCAATGGGAGAAGAAGTCCTTTCTGTTTATACTCTTAGAAAAGAAAAATACGACGTAAGCACATTCTTTTTGTACTCAGAAGTCTCGCTTTGCTAATCATTTGATCGAACTTTTATTGACAGCTTTGCGTCAATAATTTCATAAGTATTGATCAATGTGCTGAAAAAGTTTATAAACACGCTTCGTGACTGGAAATAAAATATCCTCGAGCCATGTTGTAACACTCTCCTTAAATGTGCACTTACCCCCATAAAAAATGGCACTACAAGAAAAAGGACTGTTCGTCACTAAGAATCGGTCGCCAAAGACTTTTAGCGATGGTTACCCCATCGCTAAGAGTCCGTTGCCCGTAACCCCGTTACTAAAAATTTTGGGACGAAATTTTAAAATCCATCGCCTAAAAGTCAACTTTCAGTGACAGACGTATTAATACAATAAGCGACGGAATATCCGTTGCTAAATATATTTTTCGTATTTATTTTTTTTTTGAAAAATAATTTATTACGTAAAACATTTAGCAACGGAACAATTCTTCCCCAAAAGTTTTAACGACTGACATTTAGCGATGGAACATCCGTCGCTAAAAATTATTTTAAAATTGATGACTTTTAGCGACGTAATATTTATCACTAAAAGTCTTTTGTTTTAAACTTTAGGGACGGAAGTTTCGTCACTAAAATTCATGTATTCACAGAATAAGTAAGACTTTTCGCGATGGAATAAAATAAGTCGGTAAAAGTCAAACTAATTTTAAAAATATATTTTTTTTTATTGTTTTAATACCTAAACCTGTAATTATAAATTCTCAACAATCATTTTCAATCCAGCAAATATTTTTCAATGCACATTAGGATTAAATAATTCCTGACCACATGATTCGGATCTGATCATAGAAAAAAATTCTCTTCAAGCGAACTAGCTTATCTTATGTATGGGGCTTACACGACGGTTGGAACAAAGTCAACACATTTGGTTGTGAACTCCAATATGACAGATAGCTAAAGGCATATATCTGCACAGACCAATCAATAATTTCCTGGCGCGGGTATTGGCAGGAATTGAAACGGAGTCTTTGTCTAAAGAAATGCGTTGACAAGGGGTATATGTATAGAACCTTTCAACGAGATAGTGCTTTTTCAACTCTCTCAAAATGGAATCTATTCCAAACATATATGCCATGGTTGCTTACTTCGACAGGCCAATTTGATTCGTTGGAGAGATAAACTGGTGGCCCTTTCCATTGTGCAAGCAAGATTGGTTGGATTAGCCCACTTTTCTGTAGGTTATGTATTCACTTATGCAGCTTTCTTGATTGCCTCTACATCGGGCAAATTTGGTTAATTTTTTGAATGTCTTGTATCTGCGATAATATCATTTCTTTCGATGGAGAAGAGGCCCACCTTCTTATATTTATATTTATACATCTAGGATCCTACTTGTATCATGGATACTAATAGGAATTGAACCACTATGGCAAGGAAAAGTTTGATTCAGAGGGAAAAGAAGAGGCAAAAATTGAAACATAAATATCATTTGATTCGTTGATCTTAAAAAAAAGATATAAGCAAAGTTCCGTCGTTGAGTGACAAATGGAAAATTTATGGAAAGTTAAAATCCCCACCGCAGAATAGTGCCCCTACACACCTTTATCGACGTTGTTTTTTGACCGGAAGGCCGAGAGCTAACTATCGAGACTTTGGACTATCCGGACACATACTTCGTGAAATGGTCCATGCATGTTTGTTGCCAGGGGCGACAAGATCAAGTTGGTAAAGATTAAAATATCCCTTGATTTCTATGATCAATGATCATAGAAGACCCATTTACCATTCTGTATAATTGGACTATTCTATTTGTACAGATATGGTAGAGGGGCACATTCAATTTCAATCCCTCTTTGTCTATTAGTTTTCAGTTATTCTCTTCAGCGCGGGGTAGAGCAGTTTGGTAGCTCGCAAGGCTCATAACCTTGAGGTCACGGGTTCAAATCCTGTCTCTGCAATATCTTTTTATGTTAAAAAATTATAGGTTTGCCTTTGTTAACTAGTAATTAATTAGCACTTTTTTGGGGTGGGGGAAAAGAACAGGAGGATAGAATCACTATATTATCAGCGGCCAACTAATCACTATATATATATATAAAGAACCTGGATCTGGATCGTGCTGATCGTCTTCGTCCACGGGGCCACTATGATCCGGATCTGGCTCGGCATGTCCGGCAACAGTGCCTACAAAACACCAACATTAATACTGATAAAATATAATTTAAATATAATTCTAGTATTATGACCAAATGCCGTTAGCAAATATACCTAAGGTAGAACCCACAGAAGAAGGAGAACCAGCACGCATGTGGGAGGGCTGGGGCTGGGGCTGGGGCAGCGGTTGAGGTTGGGGTTGGCCCCCGCCTGCTGGATATGAGCACTATGTGCCTCGTTATCAGCGGGCAATGATGAGGCGGGAGCCACTGGGGTGAATGCAGCTCGGCGTCCACCGCGACCACGAATGGCATGTAATCTATCCATATCTGACTTCATGTACAACAAGTCCAAAGAAATTAACACATTAAAAACAATGTATAGTCTACAACATGTTACAATACTATATAAATGAACCGAGTATATATATGAATCAAGTATAAAAACACTATATAAACTGAGTACTAAAAGAATGCATGTTACAATAGTACAAGTCAATCATCTTCATTTTTTGGAATCATCGCCATCATCATCGTCGGACTCGTCACCCTCTTCTTCCGGGGACTCGTCATCCTCTTCATCTAGTAATTCTTCCTCTTCGTCAGTAGACTCAACCTCATCATCTTCAAAACTTTCTATGTCTTCCATGTCATCATCTACGACTTCTTCTCCTACAAAAGTGTTGGTTAAAGAGGATGATCGTCCTCCTTGTTGTTCACCTCAACAGGTACCAAGACAAGTGTTTAGTCGACTTGAAAGGTATCTACCTCACAGTCATATGCCATGGGAAATTTTTTAGACTTTATAAATGTATACCAATGAGATTTGGGATTTTGCAACGTCATTCGCGTAAAAGACTTGTGCAGCTTGATTTGCAAACACAAACGGCTCGTATGATGCAAGTCTTTTCTTAACATTGACATCTACAATCCGTTGCGAGCTAACACTGATTCCTCTACTGCACGTGACATCAAACCATGTACACTTGAACGTTGGCAAGAGGTTTTGGGAACCCAGATATGTTAGCTCAACAATCTCATCCAGCTCTCCCTAAAAGTTCATGCAATTCTCTTCATAACTGTCGCCGTTGACCAAGACTCCACTGTTTTGGGTTTGTTTTGTCCGGTCATCATATTTTATGTTAAACTTAAACCCATTGATGATATAGCCTACATGACAAGCTACTTGTTTACTAGGGCCTTGAGCTAGTAATTTCAACAAGGAGGCTACTGGTTTATCGACTGACTGAACCTATTATAAAATACGGTGAAAGTTAATAAACCACATAGCTGTATATAACACATAGTATATTTTGGTTAATGACTTACACGTCTTCTGAACCACACTATAAATTGCTATTTTTGATGAGATTCAAGTCCAGCGGGATCAGTGATTAAAGATATCACATCGAACTCACTGCAAATCGAGAGAGTTAACCCCCTGATCACACATTTATAATTATGTATAGTAATTATTTGAAGACAAGAACTTACTCAACGAATGCTGAAACTTCATCACAATTTAGAAGGGCATATATTGTTACAACATTGTACTCTGCATCCATTAGCCACCGAGTATAGGTTCGTCTGAATGGACTACCTGACTGCTTGAATATTGACAATTGCCCTTCCAAATGTGTGCTGGCTCCATGATCATTTTGGCCAAGTTGATTTAACCTTGTATCAACATTAGGCCTAAAATATTGGCTACAAAAGTTTATAAGTTTTTCAATTACATAAGCCTCAGTAATTGAGCCCTCAACAAGAGCTTTATTACGGACTTTTTTTCTTCAAATGGAACATGAACCTAGAAGTTTAACAAATAAAGTTAGGTGGAATATCAATGACAATAAGGTTTGCATTATGTGTAAACGAACAACATAGAGTTAAAGAAAAACCTCTCGAATGGATACATCTACCGATATTGCAGAGGCCCACCTATCTTAGCTTCATACGCCAAATGAATAAGCAAGTGCTCTATCGAATTAAAGAATGATGGTGGGAAGATTTTCTCGAGCTTTCAAATTGTCAACACAATGTTCATCTCAAGCATCTCCATGTTACTCACCCGGATTGTAGAAGAACATATTTTTCGAAAGAAATGAGATAATTTAGTTAAAGTCTCACATACAACACTTAGCAACAGTCCCTGAAAAGTAATAGGAATGCATCTTTCCATAAATACGTGACAGTCATGACTCTTTATCCCTTGGAACTTACATTCCGATACATTGTAACAAACGAGATATGTTGGACGTATATCTATCCGGAAACTTCAAATTCTTAACCCACTAACATACCTTTTCCATCTGTTTCTTGTTTAGACAGTAAGGTGCTTTCGAAAATATTGTCTTTCCACTAATTGTTCGAGGATGCAGTTCACCGCGTACACCCAACAATTGTAGATCCTTTCTCGCTTTAAGGTGATCTTTCGATTTTTCCTTGACATTCATCACTGTGTTGAACATATTATTGAAAACATTCTTCTCAATGTACATCACATCCATGTTGTTTTAGAATATCGTGTCCTCTAGTCGGCTAACTCCCATAAAATACACTATTTGCTCCAGTTGCGCTCTTTTCCGTATCCTGGAATCTTCTGATCCGGCACACCCTTGTTGTATGGTATGTAAGTATCAAGTGCCTCTAGGTGCGAGAGCAATTCTTCACCAGATGGATAGTTCAGTGTGACAACCTCAAGCTCGATTGTCTAGTCAAATTTATCCTTCTGCCTACGAAACTGATGGTCTAGTGGCAAAAGCTTTCAGTGACATCCGAATCACGAGGGCTTTATGTCGTGCTTTAACGTATGACCGGAATTCATGCCCATACAAGCAGTGCATGCTAATTTTCCATGTGTGCTCTACCCACACGTCATTCCTAATGCGAGAAAATCATGTATAATTCACATCAAAGTAGCCATCATTTGAAAGTTTTGTTAAATGGTTACATCATAAGTTTCAACTCCATGGTCCCATAGTTGTTTGAGCTCATCAATTAACATCCTTAAATACCCATTTATGTCCTTACTAGGACTAATAAGCAACAACAAAAATATGTATGGCTTCTCCATGCACCTGCTTGGTGGAAGGTTGCATAGGACAATAATAACGTGCCATGTGAAGTAAGGCATGCTAGACTGCCCGAAAGGATTGGACCCATTGTTTGTCAAACCAAGTTTAACATTCTGAACTTCTTGAGTAAAGCTTGGATGCCTGCAGTCAAACTCCTTCCACGCCTCTCCAATGGATATTTAATGGAAAAAAAGTTTTAAGTGAAAAATAGCCCTAATTACCACTAATCTTTTATGAAGATTTCAATTCAAAAAGGACATGATAAGGAAAAAAAGAATTAGTCGTTTAACCCCAAGATTACTTATGCATTTAAAAAAATCCTAAAAAACTCCAGCTTTGCGATAACTTCTTTACACCAATATTTCTGTATTCAAAATCGAGAATTAAACTTCAGGTTTACGATAGTTTAAATGTATTAATATATTTATATTGAAATTTATATGCATGTACAAAAATTCAAACATGTAGCATACGCGTCAACATATGAAAAAATGAATTGAGTTTCTACAAAATATTCAATTTAGTTTAGGGATATTATGCTTCTCCTAAAAGGCAGTAGAAAAAGATGTTCTCTCCAAGTTCTTTTCCTTAATCGAATTTCATGGAGAACACATAGTAGGTCTAGTTTTAACGTAAATAGAGGCCGCAGGTTTTGATAGGACTTTTTTATACATGAGTTTAAGAATGCTTTTTCATAGGGGACAAAAATCTAGCTTTTCTCTCTAGTCACTGTTCCTATGTTTTTCCGACCACATACCCATCTGTCATCGCCGGTCTAACCCCAACCTTTTCGAAGCTTTCCCGCACTCAGGTCTACACCTTTACTCTCCACCTGTATTCCATTACCGCATTCACCGCCCTCTTCTTAGGACATGGCACTTTTCTCCTTCCTCTGGTTTTGTTCCATGGTTTGTCAAGTGGGAGCTACTTTACAGTCTTAAACCGGTGCGCTGTGAGTAAATATTGTTTTGCATGAATCTGGGAGGTGGCAACCTGTAGTGTTATTGCACCTCAGCTACCTTCGACTTTTGGTTGCAGCCTTTATTTCGTCCCACCTCTTTGGTCATCATGTTCCAGCCTGAAGGAAACATTAGGGAGGAAAATCCTGTTGGTATGCGGTCTTGCTTAATTCCTTTGAATGAAGACCTTGTGCGCATTGCTCGCGAAGGGAAGGATCATCTCCTTCTCGGAAAATTCCACGATACGCGTTTCTTTTCCTAAAGAAAGATTCAATCTTGTGTGAATGAGTGTTGGGCTTTAGATGACCCTGTTATCGTAACCAAGGTGCCCAACGTCTTCTTATTTGAATTTGCATCTTCTTCAGATGCATTCATTGTCCTCACCCGTGGTCCCTGGAATTTCTTTGGGGCCCTGTTACTTCTCCGACCTTGGCTTCCACATGTAATCTACAAAACAGTGCAGTTCCCGTCAGCAGATTTATGGATGCAAGTTCATAATATACCCAACGATTGCTATCACTACTATCTTGCTGAAAAAATTGGGCAGGCAGCTGGAACCTTACTTGCCATTGATTGGTCGGAGAGACGCACTACCTTCTCGGACTATTTCAGAATCAAGGTTCGTGTTTTTGTCGAAGACCCGCTCCTTCGGCCGTTTTCATTTCATTACTGGATGGTATGGGTGTCCAGATGCTTAGATGTAAGTATGAACGCGTATTCACTGCCTGTTTCAAGTGTGGGAAAATAGGACATGAGAATGTTCATTGTCGCTCATCCATGGTTGAAGTGGTGGAATCTTTAGCTCGACGAACGGCACATCTACCTGGCCCTAACCTCTATCCCACGTTCTTCGCGGAAGGATACCCTCTCTTTGAACAATCCATGAGAGCCCTCCCAAATTCGGACTGGAACAGAACATCAAGGATTTCGATAGACCGTGACCTACTGGGTGTTCATTTAAACCAAGTTTATGATGCTTTCTCCCCCAACCCAACCCCACCGACTAGTGACGATGACACTTTCACCACAGCACCTAATTCTCCGGTTTCGGAAATGGGGGAACATCGAGGCCCAGTCAATCATAACAATGGCAATCTAGCAGAGAACCCTATGCAGATGAATGATCAGGTTGTTGGTGATTTTGTATAACAGGATCACATCCAGGCAATGCAAGGAGAAGATAACATTCAGAACCCAAATAATGAACTTGTAGAGGACGACATGATCGTGGAAGCAGACCAACAAATTAACGTGATTGAAAATCACGCTCTGAATATGGCAGTCCTGATGGAAAATCTTGATCAGTTGGAAGCCAACCTCAATGAGGAAGACTGGGACGATGAAAATTTCTGGGAAGAAGAGCAAGGAATGAATTATGAAGAAGAAACGGAACCTGAAGAACAGCGTATCGCCGGTAGCCAAGATAGTGAAGCACCACCGCCGGAGCAACATGAGGGACAGGAGACCTTTTTTCTATCTTCAGAATTTCCGGCGACGGCCGAATCACCGGAACCAGGGAAGCACGCGCCGGCCTTCTCTGACACATCTAAAATTGATCATTGCAGCAACCCCTCTCTCTGTACCTAGCAGCAATCAGATGGCCATGCCCATACCTCCATTGTTAGGTGAATGCTCTGAGCACGCAATATCTGGGGAGTTATCTGTTGATTTAGATCAAAGAACAAAGATTGTGGAAGGATCTCAAACGGAGATCTCCGAAATGGAGTGGAGTCATAATGGACAGCATGGTCCATCTATTAATTCTGGCACATCTCACCTACCCTCTCTGATGGACCCTAATTCTGCTAGACCCGAACCCTTTTCTCTCCAAACTAGCACAGTTTGTCTTGGGCCTGTCCAACTCGGGGCTCAATCTATTTGCTCAACTGGCCCAACTAAGGGTGGCAGCGGCCCAGAACCATGCTCCCGTCTGTTCGGGCCCCCTCGCTGCTGGCCCAAACCTCCTGTCACCAAGCCCCAGTCCATATTCACGCCCATTACCTGCTGGCCCAAATCTCCAACCACCCATCTCCATCTTCAGCCTAACGACATCGCCTGGAGACTCCAGCAGCCTGCAGCCTCTTGAGCGAATATGGACTGAGCCCGCCACGCCTCTTTCAACCATTCCCCTGATGCCCCTTCAATATCTAACCAACCTGCTGTGTGGCCAAAGCCTGGAAGCTCACGTTTTTCAGGAAGATTTTTGGCAGAGTAAATTAAGGCAAGATATTACCCTCACTATCACTAATAGAAATTTCTCTAAATGGGATAATTTTGGGGTCCTAGCCTCCAGTTCACAAGCCACTGCCAATCAAACAGTGGCTTTATTCACTCCGCCACTCCATGCTACACCTAAAGGAGGGATCATCTTCACTGCACCAGAGTTTGAGGATAGTTCGGATGAAGATTTTGACTCAGGAAAGGGACCTTCTATTCTGAAAATAAACCTGTTAGAAGGGGAACCACATCCATCAGTGGGAACTAAAAGAGCTGGTATCAACACTGGAGCGATTCTTGAAGAACCATCTGGGAAGAGACAAAAAAAACATAGTGTTGATGGTTGTAGCAACTAGTCTCTTCATCCAGGTTCCTCACTGTTAAATCTCTTGCTTTTTCATAGACTACATGACATGGGGTTCTTCTTGTTTTTACCCTTCCTGTTTAAGAAAAAGAGTAAAAGGAAAAGGTGCTTTGTTAATCCTGTAGAGGACTGAAGTTGTTTGTCACAGAAGAAACCTCGCTTTTTTGGTATGGACGTATCCATCAGTGAGAGTCCCGTCCCTCCCTCACTTAGCACTGCTATTCCTTTCGTTTCCACCATTAAGCGCAGGAGACTTCCTGGCCCGCTGGTGGTTCCTTGTGAGCAATTAGGAGTTAACAGGGAAATTCTTGACAGTATTAGCTTTCTTTCGTTAGGATCAGGCAAATCTAAGAAAAGGACTTTGTTAGTCCGTGATAACCCGTTCATCTCTTTGAATGTTGATTCGTGTTGTCCTTTCTCTTGGAGGGTTTCGGGTGTTGCCCCCTTGCAACCCCTTCACCGTCAATGAAAATCCTCAGCTGGAATTGTCGTGGGCTTGGCCAAGCACGCACAGTTCGAGCAGCGACTAAAATGGTTCGTGTTCATAAACCTTCATGCCTTTTCCTCCAAGAAACCAAAAAATCTGTAGCTTTTGTTTCATCCAAATTTGTTAAGTTAGGTTTCTCTTCGTTTTCGGGATCGGACCCTGGTGGAGTACTTGGTTCTAAAGGGGGCCTTTGGGTGGGTTGGACGCATGATGTTTCGGTCACGATCAAGGTTACTGATAGAAATTTAATTTTGATTGAGTTCCATTCTGAATCCAATTCCCCTTGGATGGTCAGTTTCATTTATGGTCATCCAAATCTAGCTAAGCGTCAGGAAACTTGGAATTATCTCCTGAGTATTCTCTCAAATATTCGAATCCCGCTGATTCTTATTGGGGATTTCAATCAAGTTCTGTGCCCACCTGACAAAACGGGTCCTAATTTCCTATCCATTCCTGGCCACATTTATTTCTCTGACTTTATGCGCCAGCTAGGACTTATTGACATTAAATGGATTGGACCCGCCTTTACCTGGACAAACAACCGAGATGGCCCTTTAGGAACCTACGAGAGCCTCGATAGATGTTGTGCGAATGTTTCCTGGGTGACAAAATTCTCCAAAGCTTTGTCAAGAACCTGGGAATTCAATCTTTGGATCATGCTCCCCTACTGTTAGACTCTTCACTGAGTGAGATACATCTTCCCCGTCCCACCCGCTTTAAAGCAATGTGGCTAAAGCATCCTCATGGTTTTGATGTGATAAGAGAATCTTGGCATCGCCCGGTAGACAGATCACCCTTGTTCCAAGTAATGTTGCATGGGAAGGAAATGATTAAAGCATTAAGGATTTGGAACAAATAACGGTTCGGCAATCTTGACAGGCAAATAGAGGAGACAATTAATAGGTTAAAACATTTTCAGTTCCTTGTTCCGAATTGTGATGCCCCAGCTCTCGATAAGAAAGAAAGATCCAAGTTGGATTGGCTACTAGAATGCAAAGAGATTTTTTGGGCACAAAAATCAAGGATTCACTGGTTAAGGACAGGTGATAGAAATTCAAAATTTTTTCATGCCTCTACCATGATACGTCGAAATAAGAATCAAATTCTTTCTATCCTTGATGACGATGGCAACAGTCATACTTCTCATGAGGGTATAACCAGGTGTTTTTTACGTCATTATACTAAGACTTTTTGTTCGTCGGTCCAAACCCCTCAGCAACAATTCTCGTCCATTCTTGGTCTTTCTAAACAGTTACAACACTCACAAATTCGGAGCCTTGATCGCCCTTTCACTGCTGCGGAAGTTAGAGTAGCCCTTTTTCAGATTAAGCCTCTTAAGGCACCAGGACCCGATGGCATTCCTGCTCTAGTCTATCAAAAATGCTGGTTTTTCTTGGCTCGCCCGATTATAGCGGCAGTATTATCCTTTCTGAGATCTGGTTTTATGCTTCGAGAAGCCAACAATGCTTTCATAGTCCTTTTCCCCAAATGTGCAAACCCTCTCAAACCCGAGGACTTCAGACCTATCTCCTTGTGCAATACCATTTATAAGGTTATATCCAAGACCATCGCAAATAGAATCAAACCTCACCTTTCATCTCTCGTTTCAGAATTCCAAAACGCCTTTGTCGGGGGAAGGCATATTGGAGATAATGTGCTGTTAGCTCAAGAGATTACAAATAAAATCAGATTGCACAAAAAAGGGAAAGCTGCCCTATGTGCTATCAAAATGGATATGAGTAAGGCCTATGATCGAGTGAATTGGTCCTTTCTTGAAGCTGTTCTTGGGAAAGTCAAATTTCCCAGTCATCTGATTCGCCTCATCATGCAATGTGTGTCTACCGTATCGTTTCAAATCCTCCTCAACGACTCTCCTTCAAGCAGATTCTACCTAACTTGTGGACTCTGACAAGGGGACCCATTGTCACCTTATCTTTTCGTTCTCTGTGCAAAGGTTCTCTCGGTTTCCCTCACCCATGCCCAAGACTTGGGCCAAATCTCGGGAATAAAAGCAGGGAGGAATAGTCCAGCTTTAAACCATCTTTTCTTTGCTGATGACATCATTATTTTTACAAAATGGTCGGACTGTTCTTGCCTTGCTTTAAAATCTCGGCTGGATAGTTATTGTGAGGAGTCCGGACAACAACTCAATCGTCAGAAGTCGACTATCATTGTAAGTCCAAACTCAGATGAGCAGATGACCCTCTCTCTTGCCAGTAGGTTAGGCATACAGTCCTCAGATCTTTTTGGTACTTGGGAGTTTCACTAGACATAGTTTCTAGAAGACGACAATTTTTCAAAGATCTAGTAAGAAAAATGCAAGCGAGGTGCGCAGGATGGAAATGAGTCCTTCTGAATAAAGCGGGTAGAGAAACCCTTATCTCTTCAGTATTGATGGCGTTACTTAACTATCACCTTCAGTTATGCTTATTCCCAAAACTCATTTGCAAAACTATCAACTCGATCATGTGTAAGTTCTGGTGGGCCGGATTGGAGGGTTCTACCGCGGTTAATTGGATAAATTGGAACGCTCTCTGTGCGCCAAAGATATCAGGAGGTCTTGGATTTAAGGACACTAGACTTTCAAATCAAGCTCTATTGGCCAAAACAAGTTGGAGGATTCTGAAAGAGCCAGATAGTCTTCTCGCAAGAGTCCTGAACGGGAAATACTGCTATAGACCCAACAATAGAACCTGCCCTACTAAAGGTAGCTATTCATGGGGATGGCGTGGAGTGCTAATAGGACGGCAAGTGATCACAAAAGGTATAAGATGGCAAGTTGGCAATGGAGATCAGATCTCCATCTGGAATGACAATTGGATTCCGAATGTAGCGGAACCCCCTCTTGCCTTATCCGTTCTCAATCACGATGGGTTATTTTTTGTTAAAGACCTCATCCTTAATCAGGAGTGGAATTCTCAGTTGATCAACTCTTTATTTCCACCCGATCTATCAACTAGGATTCTGGCTATCCATGTCTCTCCACACGGTTTGAACGACACTCAAGTTTGGAAGGAAACACATAATGGTGAATATTCAGTGGCTTCTGCATACAGAATGCTTTATAACCTCAACCTAGAGCTCAGAATTAGGCGAGGTACCCAAGCCTCCGCACTTCCTCTCAACTCGAACATTTGGAGGAAAGTTTGGGCACTTCCACTTCCTTCTAAGATCCTCTTTGTAATCTGGCAATTGTTATGGAATAGACTCCCGCTCTATTGTAACCTATATCGTCTTACAATCTCAAACACAGACATTTGCCCGATATGCCTTAGCCACTTTGAAACAGTTGATCACTCAGTGCGACCAATTTGGTTCGGAGGATTAGCAGGCCTGCATAGCAACAATGTTGGCAGCTCCTTTACTGAATGGATGATCGCTTGGATTCAAAACCAATCAGGATGTTTAGCTTTTCGGGAAAAAACCATTCAAATTTTTTCCACTGTATGGTGCATATGGATTAATCGGAACAATCTCGTATTCAGACAAACCGCTTTCCAGCCTTCTACTGTTATAGAAGGTATCAAAACACTCGTGCAACATATTGTTGTTGCCTTCGGAATTCGGAGGTTCCCAAAGAAGAAGTCAAGTACCAACACCCCAGCTAACTTGGCCTTTTCAAGCACACCGAGGCGTAACCCCTCCCTTTGCGCTTGCGAGGTGTTGAGACCCATCCAAATGATCATTGCTATATAGTTCAACAAAAGGGTGCTTAAAGCGGGATTAGGAATACGATGCCAGACACAGAATGGATTACGATGTGGTTCTGCAGCGATATCCTTTCCAGCTTCTGATGTTTTCGCTGCTTTCTCTAAAGGATTACTAACTGCCTGCTATTGGGCTAGAAAGAAGAATTTATTACATATCCCTTTATTAACTGATTCCATATTTCTGCTTGATCAGCTTCAGGACACAGCGGATATCCCTGATACCACCGCCCCGATTATGTTTGACTTTTGCTACATATTATCAGACTTTTATCAGTTCAGCTTTGACAAAGCCACGAAGCCTCAGCTTAAGGAATCTAGATATTTAGTTGCTTTTGCATGCCATGCACGCATAGACGTATTCCAGGATTGGGTGCATGACTTTTTGCCGTAACAGGATCTGTAATTCATAGGATTTGTGTGCTTGCTTATTTTTTTGTTTTGGTTAGCCTTTTGTAAACTAGGTGGAAGTCTTATGTGTGTAATGACCTTTGTCCTTGTAATCACTTTTGGGTGAAAACTCCTTTAATTATATATGCTATTCTGCCTTTTATCAAAAAAAAAAAAAGAATGCTTTTCATAGGATTTTGTCTGTCTTTTTTTTTTTTAAATAAAAGCCGAAACAACTCCTAACTAATAAAAGCATATATAATAAGTATATTTTAAGGAAAGATGTTTGATATCTTATGAAAAGTCAAAACTTATCTTTCAATAACACTCTAATTCAAAAGCGCATTCAATAAATAAATGTTTTAAGGCAAAAGTCTAAAACAACTCTTACCTCTAGCACTACAAGAAAATGGACTTTTAGCGATGGACACCTTCGTCGCTAAAAGTCCCTTTCCAGTCGCAAAAGAATTTTAGTAACAGACACCCCGTTGCTAAAAGTTCATTGTCATTTATCCCGTTACTAAAAGTTTAGCGATGGAATTTGAAAATTCGTCATAAAAAAATTAACCTTTTGCAACGGGACGATAAATTCATTAGCGACGAAATTTATGTCGCTAAATATAATTTCCGTTTTTTAGTTTAATTTCTTTCTTCCGAAATTAATAATTTTAAAAATATTTAGCGACGAAATTTACTGTCACTAAAGGTATCAGTGACAGACTTTTAGCGACATAAATTCTGTCGCTGAAATCCCGTGGGCAAAACGTAATGGACATTGTTTGATGCGCCCTTTACAGGGTTTCCGTCAAATTATACCAGTTTTTTTACCATTACTTCCACTTGCAATCGAGCATTTAGATCATTCCTTTTAATTACTTGACTGGCTGGTAATAATATTTGTTTGATTTAACCCCAAAGTTATACCTGTGGCCTGAATCCCTCGTCAAAGTCACATTCCTTTACTCCTGTTTTGCTGTCCCTTTCCAGGAGGTTTGAAATTGGTGAAACAAAGTTATGAACTCGGAAAATTCTTCTTTGATTTTTCGTCATCTTGACTACGCTTCTTTGAACTATTCACCAATTATTGTAGAAAAGTATTATGTTGCTTCCTGGAGACTGTGAGTTGAATCCTGATGTTAGTCGTTTCTTTCATTTACAAGCTGGTTTCTCATCTCTTTAAAATCCAGGTTTTGGTACTTCGTCATATTAACAATTGTTCTACCAATGGCTTATCCCCTTCTTCCTCTAATCTTCTCATCTCTTTTCCTCCCATTGTTAGCTTTAGCACAAAGAAACGGTAGTGTTGCCGTGGGCATATTTCTCACCGCAACTGACACTGCCACAGTGCCACACCATGGCTGTCGCCCTCTCGTGATTTCGCATTTGGCTTTCAGAAAAGTCGCGATAAGGATACATTCTTGCTGTCCATCTGGTATTGCAAGATACCTGACCCAACCATTGTCTGGTATGGTAATGAAGGGACTGCTGTGCCAAGAGATTCCAGAGTAGAACTGAACGCCGATCGTGGGCTGGTGCTCAGTGACCCTCAAGGCAAAGAGTTATGGAATTCAGAATCCATAGTTGATGTAGTTGCTAATGGCTTCATGAACGATACAGGCAAGTTCGTGCTTGTGGGTGGTGATTCTGCCAATTTATGGGAGAGCTTCAAGTATCCAACTGATACCATCTTACCTGCACAAGTAATGGAGACAGACGGGGTGCTTTATTCTCGGCAGGCAGAAGCCAATTTCTCAAAGGGAAGGTTCCAGTTACGTCTGCTCAATGATGGGAACCTTGTGCTTAATACCCAAAACGTGCCTAGCAATATTGCTTATGATGCTTACTATACTAGTGGTACTTACGATGAGTCAAATTCGTCCAATTCAGGCTACCAAGTGATCTTCAACGAGACAGGTCACATGTATATTTTAAGAAGAAACGGATAAACTTCTGATCTCACGCCACGGGCGATACCCTCAGCTTCAGAAAACTATTATAGAGCAACCCTCAATTTTTATGGCGTTTTTGCCCAATATTATTACCCCAAGGTATTCACGGGCAGCTGGTGCTTCCTTATTTGCATTGTTCCAGTACATAATGGATAATCTGAGATTTTTATGTTACTAGTAGATTAACAAACAAATAAACCATTAATTGACCTCATATGGTCAGCAAATGTATTAAAATAATGCTATTGTTGTGTTTCTATGTAGATTAAGAATAAATGAGACTTGAGGGTTTTATATACTTTTAAGGGTGCTTGAGTTCAGCGAATTAGACCATGGTATTGATATAGATATAAATATAGATAGATAGATTTAAATAAATAGACAAACATAGATATAGAGATAAATAATTAAAATATGGGCATATGCTTGGAAAAAGGAACCATGCATCTAGTATTTGACAATGGATGGGGGGTGGGGTGGGGTGGGGTCGGGGGGGGGGGGGGGACATTGAATCTAGCATTAAGAGATGTGAAGTCTTCCAGGATAGTGATGGCATTAGAAAAAGTTTGAAGGATAGTTTTGTCCAAAAAATGATTTACACCCATCCATACTTTTGTAAGTAATATCGATGTAAATATAGATGTACCTGATGTTGCTGTGGACTTTCCTCGTATTGGGTGATTTCTCGATTGCACTTCTTTGAATGGCAGGAAACCTTTCAAGATTGTATGCCTCACTATATTCTTGTGTTTTTACAGCCTTGGAGTCATTTCTCAATGCTGCTGCTTTTAAATTTATTTTAGGCCGTTGGATTTCCCTCCCATTATGGTTATCATTGGCTCCTGCTGTTGTTGGTAACGCTCCGGATTTAACTTTGCGTTTGTCTGAGAGTATTGGTGTTTTTGCATTCCTATCCATAATTTAGTTTCCATTTTTATGTGTTGGTAAATATATTTGTTTTCATATGCAGATCTATTTGGTAGAACTATTTGATAGTATCTAAGAGTGCTTTATAATATTCGTTGTATGGATAGCACTACATTAAAACCCTTTTCATCAAACGAAAACGACAAGGATGGGAATATGCGAGCGAAAAGAATGTAAAAACACAGGTAGTATCATATATATATATATATATATATATATATATATATATATATATATATATATATATATATATATATATATATATATATAGGATCGTGATCCATTGCTAGCGCTAGCAGCGCTAGCACCGTCCGCTATATAATGTAGCGGACGGCCAATTTTCGTCCGCTACATTATGTAGCGGACGGCCAAACAGCGCTAGCAACAGTGCTAGCGTTAGCAATGGATCACGATCCATATATATATATATAACATGTAACAGATGACAATCTGATTTCTTTTGTTATTTGTACTTTGTATTCTAGGTTTGAATAGTCATGCATGTTGCATTTTGCACAATTTTATACGAGAGGAGCAAATTGAATAAGAAGTAAGATCATTGGCTGAGGATGATGCAAAATTAGTAGTTGCTCCCATTCTACATGACACGAATGATGAGGAAGTGATATGATGAGTTCAACTTATACAAGAATGTACAGCATTTAGAGAGAATTTAGCTAAGCGTATGATCGCTAAATATCAAGCTAAGCGTGGACGACGAGTTTGACACGATTAGCAAATTATCTCTCTGAGATGTTATTCCTTTATGAGTTATTTCTTATTACGGTATATCTGATGTGTATCTCATAGATGTCTTGTTACCGTACATCTGAAATGTTATTCCTTTAAGAGTTATTTTGAAAATTGTTCTTACTAGTGGATGTTGAAATCGTTCTTATTATTGGATGTTGGTCTTTGGGAGTTAAAAATTTGTGACCGGCAGTTTAATTGGTGCTAAATTTCTTCTGAGAAACTTTATATTTTTATATCTGTAATTGTACCATTTTAATAGTGACAGATGTGTAATTAATAAGATAAGTCATGACAATTGTGATCAAAATACAGTTCTTACTTTAGCAATGTCAATTTAATGACAAGTTTTTATCCGCAGCTGTCTTATTACGTTTTGTTTTTTCACTTTATTAATGTCAATTTTGCTTTTTCACTTTCGTAATGGTGTGAGAGAGAATCAAAATATAGTTCTTACGTTTTGTTTTTTCACTTTAGTAATGTCAATTTTGTTTTTTCACTTTCATAATGGTGTGAGAGAGAATCAAAATACAGTTCTTACGTTTTGTTTTTTCACTTTAGTAATGGTGTGAGAGAGAATCGAGAGAGAGGCACCTCCTTTTGCCTCTCCGCCCACCTTAGTAAGAAAAAACAGAGTTCTCCATCACTGGCCACTGTATAAGTCATGAAGCATGGCAGCGAGCCAGTGATTCGTACATAGAAAGAACCAGAGTGTCTTAAGAGTGGCAGGGGGAGTGCCCAATTGGTAAATTGTTGTGTGATGATAGAGTTACCTACAAATGGAAAGAATCAAAAAGTAGCTGGTAGTTGTAGATGAATAACGGTTAGTGCACCAATTTAATAGAAACCGGTGCCGTGTTAAAAAAAAAAACCGCCTTTCTTCCCTGAGACTCGCAGGAAAAATGTGTCTTCGCGAAGCACCGGCTATACCTTTTTTGGGTTGGAAACCAAGAAATTTATTTTGGCAAAATTGGCTTTTACCTCTGAAAACTGTCGGGAAGGAAGGATTGAAAGGGAGTTTGGCTTCGTTTTTTATTTTTTTGTTAGGATGATTTAGCTTGGTGTAATGGACTTGACCTAATTTAGTTCATTTTAAATATTTACCCAATACATAAATTAGTTGAGTTTGGTGGGTTAAAAATTGTCCATATTTGAGTTGGGTTGGGTATAGCCCATTCTAAACCCAACCCAAATATTAGTTGTGTCAGTCGTTGTGGCTTATGCATCTTGGTTCAATGTTAAGGAACCCCTTCCCATACTACATTTTTTTGCTGCCAATTGAAGAAACTTGAGTCCACCATAGCCATTTGATCGAGGAAATCTCTATGTCCGCTAACCCTTGGATCCAAAATTACAGTGATTCATGAGTTCTCGACGACTCTAAAATTGTCAGCCTTGCAATTTGCAAATAAATTTCTAAGATACACAGGAATTACTAGTGATCCTGCTAGGAACAATGTCACTATCAATTAACCAAAGAAATGGATCATACAATGCACCCTCGAGACCATCTTCCTTGCCCAAAATAAGAAAAATCACTCATGTCCTGCATGAAAGAACTAAAATATATTATAGCAAGAATTAGAGCAGAGGTAGGAACCAAGTAAGAATGAGTTATTCGCCTTACGTACTTTGGTTATGATAGGAGTAATGGCCATTTTACACATGCAAAAAGAGAGAGAGATTTGATGTGCATACACATAAACTGAATAGACTTGTTACTTTTACTTAATATTCGTCTTTGCTAACTGAAAATTTCAAGTTCCTCAACGTCACTGTTACATCTCTATATTATGTCTTCCAATTCCTGTTCATTGCCTATCGAATAATTTCTCACCGTGACTGGTGCATCAGACGCAGCTTCAAATAGCTTGGCGTTGAATTAAGTCAGATTTGTGATGCAGCAACATTGGCTTGATTGACAATTTGTCAATTGTCAGTCCCTTACAATCTTACGCTTTGTAGTCCAGATACCTAAACATTGTGATTAACTAGTCACTGATCTCAGTGGCCAGGAACTGATAACACCCAGGCCACTTTAATGAAGATTGACAGCAGGTGGTTTGTCTCTATTCCGGGTGTGGCATTGTTCGATGCTCCCTTTACAGGGTTTACATCAAATTATACCATTTTCTTACCATTATTTTCACTTGCAATCGCAGCATCCAGATCATTCCTTTTAATTAGATCATTCATTTTAATTACTTGAGTGGCTGGTCACCATTGTTCGGTTTTAACCCGATTGTTGGCTGTGGCATGAGTCCCTGATCACTTCAGTTGGAAGTCACATTCATTTACGCCAGGTTTGCCGTCCCTTTCCGGGAGGTTGAAATTAGTGGCACAAAGTTATGACCTCGGAAAGTACATCTTTGATTTTCCATCATCTTAAGAAAATTCTTCTTTGATTTTCTATCATTTTGAATACGCTTTTTTGAACTTTTCCTCTATTGTTCTTAGCACAAACATCAAGCAAATCAGTGAACTCAATATTGTACCGAAGTGTTATACGGCTTTGTTGAAAATGCAAGGAAGACAATATATTACTCCGTAGTACATTGAAACTATCGTAGAACTGAAGTTTAAATATAGATAAATATGGACATATTGATATAAGAAAGCTATCGTACAATTTGAAATACAAAATTAAAAAAATATTGACTTTCTGATACCATGGTGTCCGTATTTATCTAGAATTAAATTTCAATTTTTGATAGTTTTAATGTACTAATATGGTTGCATTGAAATTTATACGCATGCACAATAATTCAAACCTATAACGTACACATTAATATACAAATATGAAATACAAAACTAAGAAAAGATTGTTTCTGACAAAATATTCAATTTAGTTTAGATATATTACATTTCTTCTAAAAGGCTATAGAAAACTATGTTATCTGCAAGTTATATTCTTTAATCGAATTTGATGGAGAAGATGCGGCAGCTCTCAGATAGTCTAGTTTCGACGTGAATGGAGACGGTGGATTTTGATAGAAATTTTTTCAATAATCAAGGAGCATTTAGGAGTTCAAGAGTGATTATATAAGATTTTCATAGTTTTTTCTTTCTTGTGTTAGTAAAAAGTCGAAATTATAACCCATAATTAAAACAAAAACATATCTTCCAATACGGATATTTTAAAGAAGGGCTAATTACACTTATGTTCCTGAGGTTAGGGTATAATTACAGTCAATGACATTAAGTTTCAAAATGTAACATACCGTGACTAAAAACTTTAAAAATGTAACAGCCGTATCCATCCGTCAGAGTTCCGTTAATAAATTGTACTTTTTGGCTGATGTCATCATTACGTATTTTAAAAATGACAATAATGCCCTTATACTGTTTATACCGAATAATTTTTAAAGTCTTTATTTTTCTTTTTTTTTAAATTAGGAATAACCCACATTATATTATATGCCCTTATATAGGTAATTGCCTCCTGATTTCTAGAGTTAGGGTTTATTAGAGCCCTAATTTTCAATTTAGGGTTTCAAAGCCCTAATTTAAAAATTAAGGTTCCAAAACCCTAATTTGAAATCCTTCCCCTAATTTTCAATTTAGGGTTTCAAAGCCCTCCACTTCTCATCGCCATTGCCACTTGCTATTGCTCACATGCGTCGGGGACGAGGGAGGAAGGTCGGGGTGCAGCGCTGGGGATGGGGGAGGAAGATGGGTTGCAGCGCGGACGGGGAAGGGGGAGGCAGGCAGGGTGCGGTGCCTAGGAAGGGGAGGAAGACGAGGTTGGCGGGTGACGGGGAAGGGGGAGGTAGATGGGGTGGGCGCTGACGGGGTGACGGGGTGACGGGGAAAGGGGAGGCAGGTGGGGTGCAACGCCGGGGAAGGGGGAGGAAGGCGGGGTGGGTGGGTGACGGTGAAGGGGATATAGATGGGGTAGGTGGTGACGGGGAAGGGGGAGGCAGGCGGGGTGCGACGCCGGGGAAGGGGAAGAAAACGGTATGGGTGGGTGACGGGGAAGGGGATGCAGATGGGGTGTGGGGGTGGGGATTGTGGGGGTGGTGGTGGTGGTGGTGGTTAAGAGTAAAGTAAAGATGAAAAAGTAAAGTCTTTCTTCTTTTTTTTTAAATGAAGTAATGGCATTAGAAAAAAAAAAAAAGGTTTCAACTTAGGGGCAATACAATCTTTTCATTAAAACCGTTAAGATTTTTATGATTCCGTTTGGTCAACGGATGCAAGTGTAATTTGTCGAAACTATTGTCCTTACCTGTAATTATACCCTAACCTCAGGGACATATGTGTAATTAGCCCTTTAAAGAAAGAGATTTGATATCCTAAGAGGAGTAACATTCTAATTCAAAATATGTATTTAATGGGAAAAAAAGGTTTTAAGTGAAAAATGCCCCTAACTACCACTAATCTTTTATGAAGATATCAATTTAAAACGAGCATCTTAAAGGGAAAAAAAAGAATTAGCCATTTAACCCCGGGATTACATATGCATTTAAAAAATTCTAAAAAACTCCAGTTTTGCAAATAACTTCTTTACAGCTTCATTTCTGTATTCAATATTGAGAATTAGTTTAAATGTACTAATATGTTTGTATTGAAATTCATATACATGCACATGCAATAATTTAAATATGTAGCATACGCATCAACATGCAAAAAAAAATGATTGAATTTCTAAAAAAATATTCAATTTAGTTTAGATAAATTATGCTTCTCCTAAAAGGCTATAGAAAACTAAGACAGTTTAGTTTTAACTTGAATAGAGACGATAAATTTTGATATGACTTTTTTTCGATAATTTGAGAGCGTACAGGAGTTTAAGAGTGATTTTATAAGTTTTTTTTTTCTCTCTTTTTTATAATAAAAGTCGAAACAACCCTTACCTAATAAAAATATATATTTCAATAAGTGTATTATAAGGAAAGATATTTAATATCGTATGAGAAGTCAAAAAGGACATTTAATTATTTTTGAGGTGCATCGATTGCACCTCAAAAACGACTCTGGAAGTCTTCTCATGACTTTAGAAACTTCCTCCGGCAAGTGCGTGTCCTTTGGGATGGACACGCATTTAGATCATTCCTTTACTCCTGTTTTGCTGTCCCTTTCCAGGAGGTTTGAAATTGGTGACACAAAGTTATGAACTCGGAAAATTCTTCTTTGATTTTTCGTCGTCTTGACTACGCTTCTTTGAACTACTCACCAATTATTGTAGAAAAGTATTATGTTGCTTCCTGGAGACTGTGAGTTGACTCCTGATGTTAGTCGTTTCTTTGATTTACAAGCTGGTTTCCATCTCTTTAAAATCCAGGTTTTCGTACTTCTTCATATTAACAATTGTTCTACCAATGGCTTATCCCCTTCTTCCTCTAATCTTCTCAACTCTTTTCTTCCCAATGTTAGCTTTTGCACAAAGAAACGGTAATGTTACCGTGGGCGCAGTTCTCACAGCAACTGACACTGCCACCCCATGGCTGTCGCCCTCTAGTGATTTTGCATTTGGCTTTCAGAAAATTCGTGATAAGGATACGTTCTTGCTGTCCATCTGGTATTCCAAGATACCTGACCGAACCATTGTCTGGTATGCTAATGAAGGGACTGCTGTGCCAAGAGATTCCAGAGTAGAACTAACCGCCGAGCGTGGGCTGGTGCTCAGTGACCCTCAAGGCAAAGAGTTATGGAATTCAGAATCCATAGTTGATGTAGTTGCTAATGGCTTCATGAACGATACAGGCAACTTCGTGCTTGTGCGTGGTGACTCTACCAAGTTATGGGAGAGCTTCAAGAACCCAACTGATACCATCTTACCTGCACAAGTAATGGAGACAGGCGGGGTGCTTTATTCTCGGCAGGCAGAAGCCAATTTCTCAAAGGGAAGGTTCCAGTTACGTCTGCTCAATGATGGGAACCTTGTGCTTAATACCCGAAACGTGCCTAGCGATATGGCTTATGATGCTTACTATATTAGTGGTACTTATAATGCGTCAAATTCGTCCAATTCAGGCTACCAAGTGATCTTCAACGAGACCGGTCACATGTATATTTTAAGAAGAAATGGAGAAACTTTTGATCTCACGCCACGGGCGATACCCTCAGCTTCAGAAAACTATTATAGAGCAACCCTCAATTTTTATGGCGTTTTTGCCCAATATTATTACCCCAAGGTATTCACGGGCGTGCAGAATTGGACCGAGGTCTGGTCTGAACCAGACAATATTTGTCTCAACATTGGTGGAGTTAAAGGTAGTGGGGCTTGTGGTTATAACAACGTGTGCAGACTTGGCAAATCTAGAAGGCCAATTTGTGAATGTCCTCAGGGTTTTTCGTTACTTGATCCAAGTGATACGTATGGCAGCTGCAAACCGGTGTCCACCCAAACTTGTGATCCAGATGAGCAGACTTCTGTGGAAGACTTGTATACTCTTGTAAATCTCACCGACACTGACTGGCCAACATCTGATTACGCGCAGTTGAGGCCTTATAGTGAACAGGACTGCAGAAAGTCTTGTCTACAGGACTGTTTCTGTGCTGTTGCCATTTACAGGGGCGATAGCTGTTGGAAGAAGAAGCTGCCACTGTCAAATGGGAGAAAGGACAGAAGCGTGAATGGGAAGGCCTTCCTGAAGTTTAGGAAAGGTGATCTTCCTCCACAACCTCCTCCTAAATTTCAAGGTAATTTACTAACTTTAATACAAAATTAAGAGTATTTATTCTTGATAAACCCAAGTTATAATTAGAGCAGAATGGCTCTATCAATCTATTCTTGAAAGTCATGAACATTTCATGTAGACCTGGCAATTGGGTAAACCGGACAGGTACGGGTAAAAATCGGACGGATACGGATAAAATCGGATCGGATAAAAATTACCCGTTTTTTTCGGGTAACTTTTCACTGGTCCGTACCCTACCCTTACGGGTAGGGTATTACCCGCGGGTATATACCCGTTTTTTTTTTAAATTGTAATACTCATATGTGAAGAGTCTACAATTATCACTTTCTATTTTAATTTTTACATGACTCACTTCGTGTATGTAATCATCTCAATTCTAAGATCCAACAAAAATACAAAATCATCTCAAATGCATTCTGCACATCTATTTCAAAATTTCCATAACATCATCTACAAATTAATCCCTAGAGTGTAAAGTTCAAAATATCATAAAGAAATTAACAAAATACAAGAACATCAACCAGTACAAAATCCATTCGGGAATTAACAAAAATATACAACTAGATCTGATTGATGGCATAGTCAGATCGACTATGAAATCAAATTGTTTACAAAGTTGATGTTTCCCACAGAAGACTGGCGGCGAAGCTATAGCAGAGTGGCGGCTGATCGTGGCAGATCTGCGGCGGAACTGTGGTAGATCTGAGGCGGATCTGTGACGACGATGCAGTGCCGTCAAGTTGATGTGGAGTAGAGTAGTCGTCGGCAGATCTGAGTCATCTGACTGGTGGGTGACTGGGTGAGAGCGAGAGATAGAGAGACCAAGGTTGTGTGTGTGTGTGTGAGAGAGAGAGAGAGACGGATCTGACTTTGAATGAGAGCGAGATACAGAAAGACTGAGGTTGAGTTGAGAGAGAGTTCTGAGAAGGGGGAAAGGACAGCGGCACAGATTGGAGAATGGTGAGGATGGAAAACCCTAGTTGGCTAGTTGTTATATAGTGAAAAAATTCGGGTAGTCCGGTTAACCTGTACCCGACCCGGATCGAACAGAAAATTACGGTCCGGTTCGGGTACGGGTCTATTTTCAACGGGTAGCACATATATGTACCCGTATCCGGGATTTTTGGCCTGGTACAGATCAACCCGCGGGTACGGGTAGAAATTTGCCAGGTCTAATTTCATGCTTCGAGTAGTTGATTAGCGGTTCACAATTGATGGATTTAATTATTGTGGTGGCAAAAGTTTGTACACCCACCATCAAAATTCTTGTGACGTTAATATGATTAAGCCCACCATCAAAAGATGTCACGCAGCCATTCGTGAAAATAAAAAGTTTCCATTAATGGCCGCGTGACATCTTCAACCTAACATATAGTATGTTTCCACTAAATTATATATATATATATATATATATATATATATATATATATATATATATATAATAGACGAAGCATTCTGCATTATATAGGCGACACATAAGTTTTTTAGTGTTCTTTTCTCTTATATATATATATATATATATATATATATATATATATATATATATATATATATATATATAATAGACGAAGCATTCTGCATTATATAGGCGATACATAAGCTTTTTTTAGTGTTCTTTTTCCCTTTTTACCCCTTTTAATTTTGTGACACGTCATCGTCTTTTAGTCACGTCATCATGTTTATCTTATATCACATTCATTTTTCACTTCTAACACGTCATCATGTTTATCTTATATTACATTCATTTTTTACTTCTACTTATTAGAGACACACATGTACAATGACTCTTTGTTCTGATATCACATTCTTTTTTCACTTCTACTTATTAGAGGCACACATGTACCATGACTATTTACTGTAATTTATTATTAAAAATTTCGCAGGTATTATTGACATAATTTTACTAAACTTTATAAGATTAGAAAACTAATTATGCACTTTCTAAAACTCTAACTATTAAATATACTTACATATAAGGTCTTAATTTTCACTACTAGCACCTCAAAAATACTTTAAAACCCTCTACTTATTAAAGTTACACATGCGTCATGACTCTTTACTATAACTTATTATAAAAAAATTTGTAGGTATTATTAGCTTAATTTCACTAAACTTTATAAGAGTAGAAAATCGATTCTACACCCTCTAAAACTTTACCTATTCAATATACTAAAATATAAGATCTTAATTTTCACTACTAACACTCCAAAAGTACTTTCAAAACATCTATTTATTAAAGTTACATGCATCATGACTCTTACTATAATTTATTATTAAAAAATTCGCAGGTATTATTGGCATAATTTCACTAAATTTTATAAGAGTAAAAAATCAATTATGCACCTTCTAAAACTCTACCTATTCATTATCCTAACATATAAGGTCTTTATTTTTACTAATAATTCCTCAAATGTACTTTAAAAACCTCTCTTTATTAAATTCACACATGAATGATGACTCTTTACTATTATTTTTCACCATTACTATCCCAAAAGTGCTTTAAAAATATCTACTTATTAAAGTCACACATGCATCATGACTCTTAATTATAATTTATTATTAAACTATTTTCAGATATTATCAGTATAATTTTACTTAACTCTATAGGAGTAGAAAATCAATTCTGCACTTTCTACCTATTCAAAATAGTAACATATACGGTCTTAATTCTCACTACTAACACCTCAAAAGTATTTTAAAAACCTTTACTTACTAAAGTCACACATGAATCATGACTTTTTACTACCTCTACTTACTAAAGTCACACATGCATCATGAGTCTTTACGATAATTTATTATTGAAAAATTTGCAGCTATTATTGGCATAGTTTTACTAAACTTTATAAGAACATAAACCAATTCTGCACCTTTTTAAAACTCTACCGATTCAATATACCAACATATAAGGTCTTAACTTTTACTACTAACACCTCAGAAAGTACTTTAAAAAATAAAGTAAAATATCAAAAATATAAAATACATAAAATCATGTATGAAATCAAAGATAAATAATTCACAAATCAAGATCTTTTGAATATAATTTATAAAGTGATATGACTTAATTTTTAAAACTATTTTACATTTTTTTATATTTTTGAGTGTTTCTTTTGTTATCTTAAAGTTTTTTTGATGTGTTAATACTCAAAATTAAGTCCTAATATGTTGATACATTGATTATGTAGAGTTTTAGAAGGTGTAGAATTGATTTTCTCTATACTGAATTTGATGGTATGCTTCACGCGAATATAAATAAAGCTTATTTCAAAATCATCGATTTTGAACTCTTGATAAGTTAATTTTTATATTACAAAACCTTATATAATTGAAAAACTAATTCTAAATGTTCTAACTGATTGATGAACTAACTTATTAGGACTTAATTTTTACTATTGTATCCTTAAAACCACTCTCTAATTTAAATATAAAAATTCATATATCTTAAAAACGAAAATAACATACTAGAATTAGAAGAGCAAAAAAAATTATGCTACAATTGAGATATATATATATATATATATATATATATATATATATATATATATGAAATATAATTAAGAGAAGCCAGAGTTTCTTTACATGACACATCATCGTAGAGATAGCTTATTTATTTGACACGTCATCGCATTATGCGTTCAATATGAAATAAAATTATAATCATTATAAGTGTCACTAAAGGTCTAAAATATTATCTTGGATGAGATTTTTTATTTCTTGATAAGTTAATTTTCATATTACTAAGCCTTATATAATTGAAAAACTAATTCTAAACGTTCTAAAAGTTTAACTGATTAATGAACTAACTTATTATGACTTAATTTTGGTTATTGCATCCTTAAAACCACTCTCTAATATAAATATAAAAGTTCGTGTATCTTAAAAATAAAAATAAAAATAATATACTAGATTTAGAACAGAAAAAAATGACGCTACAATTAAGATTGAAAAATTTTAAAAATGTAATAATTGTCTAAATATTTTTAAATTATAAAATTTGCTTACCGTAATCGATGTAATGATTTGTTAATATAGTATAGTAGCTTTTAAAATCCCTTTGGTAAAATAAAAAATTAATGTTATTTTTTAGAAAGAACCACACAAACAACAAGTACTGTACAATTATTATTAATTCAAATAATAATAATAAAGCTTATTCATAAATCTGTTAGTTGAAAAAGACTTAAAAATATATACTAAACAAGTCAATGTATCTAAAGGTATACAAATATTTTTTTGGATGTGATCCCTATTAATTTTAAGTTTTTTTTTTTTTGTAGGAACTATATAAGGGCTATATGAGGAAGCCTTATATAATGTGAGAATTAATTCTAAAACTCTAAATATATGAATCTTTTACGATTTGATTTTGACTATCATGTTCTTAAAACTAACTCTTTCAAACAAAGACAAAAAATCACATATCTAAAAATATAAATTATGGATAGTTAGAAGAAAAACAATTATGTTACAGTTAATTTAAGTTTAATATAATAAATGTATGTATATTTATACATAACATAGTCATTGCAAAAATTATCAACATAATATATGAAGTCAAAAATCAAATTATAGAATATTGTTTTGCTTTGATACGACCAGACAATGAAAAAAGTGGCCATCTAAGCATATATGAGATTCTAAAAAGAAATCACATATGTATTAAGGGAAAAAGGTGCAATCAAATCAAATAATTCTTAATTACTATATTTGAGAATATTTAAAACATTTAAGATGCAAAAATGTGATATGCCTATTGTATCCTTAAAACCACTCACCAATATGAATATATAAATTTATATATCTAAAAAACAAAAATAATGTTATCTTTGATGAGGTCCCTTATTTCTTGATAAGTTAATTTTTCATATCAGTAGGCCTTATAATTGAAAAACTAATTATAAACATTCTAAAACTCTAACTAATTAACGAATTAACTTATTAGGACTTAAATTTTAACTATTGTGTCCTTAAAAGTACTTTCTAATATTAATATGAAAATTTATATATCTAAAAGATGAAACTAACATATTAGATTTAAAAGAGGAAAAAATGAAGTTACAATTGAGATTGAAGCAATAAAAATAATGTAACAAATGATTCATATTTGTTTTATTTTAATGCAAACTTACCGTTTTGATGTAAAGATTTATCAATATAATAGATAGCTTTTAAAATCCTTTTGGTAAAATAAAAAAATCACCCTTCATTTTTTGGGTCAGACCACACGAGTAAACAAATGATTGGGTCTAATTATTACTACATCCGTCCCTTAATAATTGATCATATTTCGTTTTTGGGTCGTCCCATAAAAATTGATCACTTTCAGATTAAGAAAGATTTTGTAGGTATGTTTACATATTTACCCTTTTTATACTTTTTTTATTCTATTTCTCTCTCTACATTTAACTCTCTACCAACTCATTTTCTCTCTTCTGGCCCAACACTTTACACTTTTTTATTCTATTTCTCTCTGCACATTTAACACTCTACAACCAATTTTCTCTTTCATAGCCCATTGTCTTCCCACCTTTCTCTAAAGGATAAAATGAAAAAATACACAATATATAACATAAATCCTTAATATGCATGTAAAGTCAAAGTGATCGATATTTTAGGGACGGAAGGAGTATTAATTAAATTGTAATAATGATAAAGCTTATTCACAAATCTGATAGTTGAAAAGGATTTAAGGTTATACACTAAACATGTTAGTATATCTAAAGGTATGCAAATATTATTTTGGATGTGATCCATATTTTTAAGTTACTCAGTTTTGCAGGAAGTATGTGAGGGCTATATTATAAAGCCTTATTAAATTTGAGAACTAATTCTAATATATATATATATATATATATATATATATATATATATATATATATATATATATATAGACACACACACACACACAAATTTATTAGAAGAAAAAAAAATTATGTTATAGCTAATTTAAGTTTTTTATAATGTAATCAATGTATATATATTTACACATAACATAATCATTGCAAAAAAAAATATCTATGTAATATATAGGATCAATAATCCAATTATAGGATAGTTTTTTGCTTTGATAACACCGCGATAATCAAAGTGGCTACATCGCATATATAAGATTTTAAAAAGAAATCACGTATGTATTAGAAAAAAGGTACAATTAAAATAGTTCTTAATTACTATATTTTAGAACATTTAAAACCTTTAAAATATAAAAATATAAGTTGGTCACATGTAGGGCTGTAAATGAACCGAGCCGTTCACGAACGGCTCGTGGTTCGTTCTCCATAAAACTCGTTCATGTTCGTTCGTCTAATATACGAACAGAACATGAACAAGTTTTTAGAACTCGTTTAATAAACGAGCCGAACATGAACACGCTAAAATGTTCACAAACGTATTCGCGAACAGCTCGTCTAAATAATTAATTAATAATAATATGTTATAATAATTAATATTTACTTAAACCATATAAATAAAAATTTAAACTTGGAGGGCTTAAAGTTTATTAGCCCAAAACTCTAAGCCCACTTGTTAACATAGCCCATTGTATGAAGCCCAATATCTCAAAAGCCCTAAGTATATAAACTACAACTAAAATTAAAACCTAAACCTACACACTCAAAGTCACAAACTCTCTCAAGCAGCAGCCGCCCCACTCCCTTTCTCCCTTGTCTGAAAAAGACACCCACACTCCCTCGTCTCAAACTCACACCTTATCACAGATCGGCAGCCGCCGGCAGCCGCACTTGCTCTCCCCGGCAGCTTCCTCGTCTCAAGCACGTACACCCCTCATAGATCGGTAAGCCTCTCTCCCTCACAGATCGTCGCCTCTTTTCCTCTCTCTCTCTTTTTCATCCCAATGCCAGAATCTGCTTCCACGCGAGTCACCGGAATCTGCTTCCACGGGAGTTGCCTGAATCTGCTTCGACAGGAGTAGAAGGCGGAAAAAGTGGTGATGTTGCAAAAAAATCAAGACCTCTTTTTCATTTTTTTTTTATTCTGCATGTATCTTTAGTATTGTGATTTTGAATTTTTGATTCATTATAGCTTGATTGTTTGAAGAATTTGAGATTTTGAGCAAATTTATGGATTTGGTTGTTAGGGAGAACACGAATACGAGTCGAGTTTGAGAAGTCATGTTCGGCTCGTATCGTTAAACGAGTTAAACGAGTCGAGCCCGAGTTTGATAGTCGCGAACTCGAGCCGAGTTCGAACATTGTATTTTTGGCTTTAAACGAACTCGAGTCGAGTTCGAACATACCAAAACTTAAACGAACCAAGTTCGAACACACCCATGTTCGGCTCGAACTCGGTTCGTATACAGCCCTAGTCACATGCCCAAAGGTTTGATTCATTAAGAGTATGAAAATGAACACTTTCTTGGACTATTCGTTTGGCCTACATTGGTGAGTACGTACCGCTTTTACTTTTTATTAGTGCAGTATCTTTTTGCGTTTCATACCAATTAAAAGTACCGATTATAATGACTGATACAGATGATACCAGCCGAGATATTGTATTTTGTATCAATTACTTAAAAAATGTTAAGTTTATAAATGTGGCTCAAAAATTAGTAAATTGACCATGTAAAAAGTAAATATAAAAAGATCCTAACTTCTATTATATTGTCCAAAGCCTTTGTAACCTTTTTCCTCACAATATTTATCACAATTTGCCAAATTTTTCTTGGTAAGTTTTTATTCTTCATTGCAATTTTAAATTTACTTTTACTTTTCCTCTGAACTTTAGTTTACTTCGTAGCTGGAAGCTTTCATCAATTTTTTTTATTTGTATGATATATTGCTTGAGACACACACACACACACACACACACACACACACATCAATAAGACTGATTGCTATCCCTTCGTAGCAAGCTAGGTCAGTCCTTCCCTAATTCCCAATGAGAATTCATGTGATTATTCGTACTAGTGCCCGCAGCTCTAATGCTATAGGCCAAATGTCACGTCCCAAAAACGGAAGCCGTGACTGTAATCAAAGTTCCTGAAGATACCGTTATAACTCTGGTGACAGCGATATAGACAGAGTAACTAATCCTTTAAAAACAAAATATCTCCAAAACAATAATCTTCTAATGTAATCCTTCCACTTAATATTCCCTTACAAAACAAATTTACTAAACGCAGCGGCTAAACAATTCACATAAAATCAATTCTATCAAATTACCCACATTCGGGTAAAGTTCTCAAAATAACTACAATCTAATTAACTACAAAGGACTCTCAAAGCTCCAATGTCGTCACCCGGATCCTTAGTCACTTTCATGACCTGTGGCAAGGGGCAAGGTAAAGTGAAAGGGTGAGCTCAAATAGCCCAGTAAGGTACAAAAACAACAAGATATCAAAGCAAAAACTAACAGAGTCGAACGACAATACTTGATGGAAATGGGCAAACCAAATTCTTATATCAAATATCAAAACAAACGTGATTAAGCGTTAACCCTAAACATATATATAATATGCCGGGAACACTATACAACAAAATTCGATGACTATGTTGGTCATAAGACCCAAACGTCGAACCAAACGTATAAACATCAAACATGTGCTACCGGTAGCATGCTAAGCATCTATTAATCGCCAGCATATAATCAAATGTGTGTCCAAAGAACCCTCTCAAATTTGAGAGTTGTTCAAACATAGTCATTAGCCATCGTCAATTGACAAGCACAGTAAGAAAGGTTCAACGAGATTAAAGCCACTTAACTCTGAAATTTGATTGAAAGGGACACGCTAACAGAAGTAGTACAAAAAATACGAAAGATAAGCAAAATGTTGCCAATTTGGCAGTATACCCAATAAATGGCAAAGCACAAAGTGTATAAGCATTGGCAACAGAACACTAACCGGACCGAAATGGAAATAAACAAACCATGAAGTTCCTGAAGCATTGCGGTAGTCCAATGATTTCAAAGGAATGCTTTGAAGGGAATTAAACTCAAAGCATAGAAATGCACTAGAACTCAGCTACTAAGCTGTACAGTTGTGGAAAAGAAAAGCATGAAGGCATGTTTACTAACCCAAAAACAAAGAACACTACCAAAGGAATAAGGCATTAACAATTGCTGAAAAACCTTGCTGCCAACAAGCCATGAAACAGAAATTATAGAGGAAATGGTGAACTAAACATGGAAGACATTCTAATGCCCATGTTGCAGCTTCTGGCCATCTACGGGTTTGTGAATTTTAATGTTATGGGGACTTGAGCAAAAACCTACAAGTCCACAAGCTGAAAAAGAACAGAACAATAGTTTACAAGTTGATGTAGGGTTTTGCAATCAACTACTACCTAAAGTACCACTTCCGTGGCATATTGCTGGAACCCCTTAACAAGAATAAGTGGGGATGTTTCAACAAAGCAACCACTTCTCCCTGAAATGGTCTCAAGTACCAAGACCCACCATGAACAATAGCAATAAACGAAAGAACAAGGATATGGGATAAGATGAAACTGCACGAACATGTGGATTCTAAGGCAAATACTTGTGCCGTAACCAAGAACGGGTAACAACCATCAAAAAGCCACGGTCAAAGATTAATCCAAAGTCTAATTTTAACAACCGGTAATTCAACAATTAAATGCTTAGGGACTAAATTGTGGAGAATAAATTGGATTAAAGTTCCAGGACCAATTTAATTGGATAAGACTCTATCTACAGATCGAATTGTGTTATGGAAAAACCCTTACCACAACAAAGAGAGGCAAAATCCCTTACCTTATACTAGTGAATCGACGAAAACACAATCCTCCCAAGCTACGCTACTCAAATACGCCAATCTTCTCCAAAGGAACAAGCAATTTAGGGCTTAAAATGAAGAAGAGAGTGGAAGGGCCGGCTACCAGAGAAGGAAGAGGAGGCTGGAGAAAAAATATGTTATTTAAATGAAACCCTAGCTGGCTAATTACACAGAGCCCCTCAAACTTTAGCCTCTTACTCAAAAGGCACCAAAACTTTTATAATATTGCAAAAAGACCACAAACTTGTTTATTTAGTTATTTAATTATTTTAGAGGTAATAATATAGCATAAAAAAATATTGGGGTATTACACCAAATGCCTTTTTAGTTATTTTCTTTTTTTCCTACTTCGTGCTATGAGACCACACACATAAAAATGCACGTGCGCAGACACACATGAACAACTCATTCTTGAACCAAAAGACGTTACTCCTCAATAAAAGACGTTATTCTTCTTTAAGAAGTCACTAATGAGAGAGTTGAAAATTAGGGTAATTCTAGATGAGGTTGTTTAATTGAATAATGTATTTGTTCCTGTTGCGAATGAAATCTGGAACTTGATTCGTGAATAAGCCTGCACAAGAAAAAGACAACACCGGTGATTTGCCGGAAGGATTTCCGGCGAATAATCTCCGATGCCTAAGTCAAAAGATATTTCAGGAGATTATAATGTAAACTCAAATGAATTCACCTGCCTTTCTTGGTTCCCGCATTTTCCTTTTATAGGGTCTTCCTTAGTGGTTTATTTACTTCCCCATTTAATTAGGGAGTTTTACCAGATTAATGAGAGTTTATTCCCACTAATGGTAATTAATTGTCTTGAATGGGGAGGTTACTGCCTTAATGAATGGAGTAAATGATGGGAAGGTGGATAGTCCCCACTTTATATGTATTCATGAGTATTGGGGCAGGTTAATATCTCCAGAAAATACCAAGTATTATGATGATATTTTTTACTTATATCATTTGCCCCCCATTCTATATTCTTCTTTTAGGAAGAATATGGAATTATTATTATTTTTGGAAACTTTGGCCAAATGAAATCCTTTAAAGGATTCGTCTACTCGGCTTGGCGGAGCAGAGGTTCAACAGGGACTCGCCTACTCGGCTTGGGGGAGTAGAGGTTCTCTTAGGGACTCGCCTACTCGGCTTGGCCGAGCAGAGGTCCAAAAGGAACTCGCCTACTCGGTTTGGCCGAGCAGAGGTCCTCTTAGGGACTCGTTTACTCGGCTTGGCCGAGCAGAGGTCCTCTCAGGGACTCGTCTACTCGACTTGGCCGAGCAGAGGTCCAAAAGGGACTCGTCTACTCGGCTTGGCCAAGCAGAGGTCCAACAGGGACTCGCCTACTCGGCTTGGCCGAGCAGAGGTCCTCTCAGGGACTCGTCTACTCGGCTTGGCCGAGCAGAGGTCCAACAGGGACTCGTCTACTCGGCTTGGCTGAGCAGAGGTCCTCTCAGGGACTCGTCTACTCTGCTTGGCCGAGCAGAGGTCCTCTTAGGGACTCGTCTACTCGGCTTGGCCGAGCAGAGGTCCTCTTAGGGACTCGTCTACTTGGCTTGGCTGAGCAGAGGTCCAACAGGGACTCACCTACTCGGCTTGGCAGAGCAGAGGTCCTCTCAGGGACTCGCCTACTTGGCTTGGCCGAGCAGAGGTCTTCTCGGGACTCGTCCACTCGGCTTGGCCGAGCAGAGGTCCTTTCGGGACTCGTCTGCTCAGCTTGGCCGAGCAGAGGTCTAACAGGGACTCGCCTACTCGGCTTGGCGAGCAGAGGTCCAAAAGGGACTCGTCTACTCTGCTTGGCGAGTAGAGGTCCAAAAGGAACTCGCCTACTCGGCTTGGCCAAGCAGAGGTCCTCTTAGGGACTTGTCTACTCGGCTATGCAATATTTTTCCGTTCTGCAGAGGCTAAGACCAATAACTTGTCTACTTGGATAAAGTAGGTGGGGGTCTGATATGCTCGCCTGCTCGGCAGGGGTTAGAACTCGAGTATCTCGCCTGCTCGGTTTTACTTCAGGTGTCGTCGTGGGGTAATTAGGTAAATTTGCCCCCTGTCATATTTTTAGATGTGTGCCACGCGTCCAGGTAACTCAATGGTCACGAGATCTCATCCGTTGGTTGGGTTTGTGGTTTCTTTATAAGGGGCAAACCCTTTTCACTCCTTTCACAACTCATTTCATTTCTCAAAGTGTAGGGTGTGAGAGATCATCTTCGGAGCTTTTTTTGAAGAAGATTTCTAAGTGAGTTTGAAGATCATCTTCTTTTTTCAAGTAAGTTTCAAACTTGTTTCCAACTTTTCTTTGAAATTTCTTGTTTTGATCTAAAATTATGTCCAATGTGAATGAAGAATATGTTTCTGAGCCTATCGTTGATATTCAAGGTGTTAGGATAGAGACTACTTTTGATCCTTTATTCTTAGAAACAGAAGTTCCCTTAGTTCCTTTCCAAGAGTCGAGGGGAGTTCCTGCTAAGGAAGTCTTAAGGGAAAGTGCTCAGTCCCCTAAACCTTTTGATGCGCACACACTTAGGAGCAAGTTGAGTAGTTATGACCTGAAACTTCTACGTGAGCGTTGTGAAATTCTGCCGATTATAAAACTTAGGCTTCCTGATGAGAATGAATCAGCTAACATGACCACAATCGACGAGATCGGTGTTTATTGGGACATGTTTATCAATGGATTTAAAGTTCCTCTGCATCCTTTCTTTATCAAAGTTTTGAATGCTTATGGGCTTGCGCCCGGCCAATTTTCGCCTCACGCATGGCGTTTCATGAGTTTCTTCATTTATCAATGCCATAAACTAGGTTTAAATCCTAGGGTTAGAGTGTTCAGATGGTTTTTTACTATCTGTTCGATAACTAAGCAAGTAGGTTGGTATTTCTTAAGTCAACGCCCGAAGGCCGAAGCCAACCTATTTCCGCACCCTCCATCATCCAATCACCATTGAAAGGAGAGATTTTTGTTTGTTAAATTGCCTAAGTCTCAAAAAAGTGAAGTTTGTAACGTGTGGCTCGCTGAGTGATAGACTAGAGCTTGTAATAAACTAAGAGAAATGGATTTGTCGGAGACTGACCTCGAGCACATTGGGAAGCTTAAGGAGGCTAAGCCTTTAGAATCCAGATATCCTTTGAACAATGCTCAGCTTTGTGAGTGTGGAATCATATTTCCTCCTGAGCCTTAAGACTTTTTCGACGAGGAAGATGAAGAGGAATAGGGCAAAAACGATCCTGGTAAAGCTCTTACCAAACCTTGGGTTTGTCTAATCGTGAATGGTAATCTTACTTTTGTTTTGCATACAGCAAACATGTCGTCACGTGCGCAAGGAGATCCACCACTATTCAATGCCCTAGGAGTTTTGGGAGACATAATTCCTGATGAGCTAGCTTCGATACATGGTCTGGAGGAAGAGGAGATGCAAGACTTGGATTTTGGTGCTTTGGTTTCTGGGTCTCAGCCAAAGGCAACAGAGACTCAAACTGAAAACTTTGTTTTGGGCTTGACTTCCGTCGATAAGTCTAAAGAGACATCCAAGAAGCGAAAGTCTCGAGCAGAGCTGGGAGTAGAGCCACATCATCCTCCATTCATCTTGATACCCCGCATCGCCCTGCCTGGGGAGTATTTGTTGACGAGTCAGTGTTTAAGTCTCCCCGCACGGCATGGGATTGGTCTAGCCATGCAATCATTCCCATGGATAGAAAGACATTGTCTGGCTACGGCGTCACAGAGACGGCCAATGGGATGGTTCAACTAATGTCACAGGTTCATTTCTTCTCTCTTATTTCCTTTGAAAGTTTTGTTGTTCTGATTCTAACTCTTTGTCGTATAGGCTATGGCGCAGGTGCAGATTGGCGCAGAGAAGCTGATTGCTGCAGACAAGGTGTTAGACGAGGAGAAGAAGAAAGTAATGATAGAGAACAACTTTCGCAGGGAGGCTGAGAAGAAAGTTGAAGACTTAAGTAAGAAGGTAGAGCGATTAGAGTTGTCTAACGCTGGGATGACCCCAAAGAATGCCGAACTATCAGCTCATGTTAATGATTTGGAGGCCGAGAATTCGTCGGTAGCTCTTCAGGCAGTGCAACTATTCAATAGATCCCCAAGGTTTTCTTGGATCAGCGCCTTCGTGACTCCAAAGGGGCACTTGTGCATGGCTATAACGAATGCAAGACTAACGTCTCGAAAGATCATCCTGAGCTTGACATGAGCATCTACGAGCATAAGTTTGCACGAGAGGTTGCTTTAGAGACTGAGCGTCGAGCCGAAGAAGCTGAGCGTAAGAAAGCTGCTAGTTCTCGGATGCTCACTAGTCCTTCTGTGAGCCGCAGTTTAGGTGCTTCCGGTCAGCGTCTATGGCTGTTTCAAGGCCGCAACTGCCTCTGGCTGAAGGCTACTCTCAAGAGATGGAGTTACCAATAGATGCTGCTGAGCAGAATGATTAGACTAGGATTGCCTTATCTATTAGATTTAGCCTTTTGAAATTTCTCTTGATGCCTTGAAGCTTTAACGTGTAAAACTTTTAATGCAATCAAGGTTCTATTTTCATGCTCTCGTATTCTTGCTTGCAAACTCTTATTCATATTAAAGATAAAGTACACTCGGGGCCATATGGTGCTAAATAAAAAATGCAAGGAAAACTAGGCTGTGAAAAGCCGTAGTCTTACAAAAATGATCTACGCATGAGTAAGATCTAGTTGTGGCCGAGTGGAGTGCATATGCCCCTCCAGTCATGTTCATGCGTAGTAGCGCCTTAAATTCATGGCATTCCATGTACGAGGAATTTCTTTGCCGTCCATAGTTTCCAAGTGATAAGCTCCAGGGCCTCCCAGCTTTATAACTTTATACGGGCCTCCCAGTTTGGTGCTAGTTTTCCAATGGCGTCTCGTGGTGCGGATGCTGTGATGCGGCGCAGGACTAAGTCACCTAGGCGGAAGATTCGAGGACGCACTCGTTGATCATAAAACTTGGAGACTCGATGTTGATAAGCTGCAAGGCGTATCGCTGCTTGTTCGCGTTGCTCATCGAGGAGATCGAGATTTGCTCGAAGGGCTTCTTCATTTTGGACTGGGTCATATGTTGTAAGACGAAGAGATGGTAACCCAACTTCAATTGGAATTAATGCCTCTGTGCCGAATGATAAACTAAAAGGGGTCTCGCCCGTGGGGGCCCGTGTGGTGGTATTGTAAGCCCAAAGGATTTTATGCAACTCGTCCACCCATAGCCCCTTTGCACCATCAAGTTTTTTCTTTATTCCTTGCAGAAGGGTGTGATTGGTAACCTCAGTCTGCCCATTGGTTTGTGGGTGTGCTACAGAGGTGAAACGCTGTTCAATGGATAAGTTTGTGCAAAAAGTTCAAAAGGTAGGATTATCGAACTACTTTTCATTGTCTGTGATCAGCACTCGCGGAATTCCAAAGCGACAAACAACTACTCGCCAGAAGAAGTCTTCGCACTTCCTTTCAGTGATCGAAGCTAGGGCTTCGGCTTCAACCCATTTAGTGAAGTAATCAATAGCCACAATTACAAATTTACGCTGAGCAATTGCTAGTGGGAAAGGGCCCAGGATGTCCATCCCCCACATTGCGAAAGGTATGGGGCTGCTCAATGCTGACAAAGGGCTTGGTGCTTGTCTAGGAATGGAGGAAAAACGCTGGCAGACATCACATTTCTTCGTATAACTCATAGCATCCTGCTGCATAGTGGGCCAGTAGTAACCTTGCCGAAGAACTTTGTGTGCCAACGCGCGTCCTCCTAGGTGCTGACCACAGATGCCTTCATGAACCTCCCGTAACGCGTAATCTGCTTTAGTGGGGGTAAGGCAACGCAGATAGGGTAGCGTAAAAGAGCGTTTATATAACACATCTTCTACCACAGCATATCGGGCTGAGCGTAGAATGATACTTTTGGCTTGTTTCCGGTCGACAGGCAATGTGCCGTCCTGAAGGTAGGCCTTGATAGGATCAATCCACGATGGCTTATGCTCCATTTGCATAAGTTCCTTTGTCATAATGCTTGGCTCATGCAAAAGTTCGAGATGGATGGTGCGGCCAAATCCTGATGGATCAAGAGAGGCCAACCTTGAAAGTGCATCTGCAAAAGTATTGTCTTCTCTGCGGATCTGCGTGATTTTGAAGAGAGTGAACGTGCTGGCTACTTCATTCGCCTTACGCAGATAATTGGCCATCTTTAGATCTTTTGCTTCGTACTCCCCTGATGCCTTACAACAAGCGCTGAATCACTGAAGGCATGAAGTGATGCTGCGCGCATTGCATGAGCAAGATGCATGCCTGCTATCAAAGCTTCGTAATCTGCTTCATTGTTGGAAGCTTGGAAGTCAAAGCGGAGAGCGTATTCTACGGTCAGGCCATCTGGCCCATTGAGGATCAATCCAGCACCACTCCCACTTGCGTTTGATGACCCATCCACAAAGAGTATCCAAGCGAACTGTTCTTGTTGGGCAGAAGTGAGAGGCTCCTCTTCTTCAATGAGGAAGGTGCATTCAACAACGAAATCTGCCAGGCCTGCCCTTTGATTGAAGGTCGCGGTCGATAATGGATGTCAAACTCGCCCAATTCTATCGACCAGGGAACGAGACGACCCGAAAGGTCGGGCTTATGCAATATTCGTCTAAGGGGCTTGTCAGTGAGCACGATTATCGTTTGAGACTGAAAGTATGGCCGAAGCTTTCTTGCGGAAATTAGCAAAGTGAATGCCAACTTTTTTGTATTTGGGTGTCTCTGTTCGGCTCCCTGAAGAACTTTACTCACATAATAAATGGGGAATTGTTGTCCATCCTGCTCTCGAATTAGAACTGCACTGACGACGGATTCTGCAACTGCCAAGTAAAGAAAAAGATCCTCTCCCGGGATGGGTTTGGAGAGAAGGGGTGGCGACGTAAGATATTCCTTCAGTTTGTCAAAGGAAGTTTGACATTCATTCGTCCATTCAAAGTTTTTGATGTTCTTCAGCGCTTTGAAGAATGGCAAACAGCGCTCGGCTGACTTAGACAAGAATCTGCTAAGGGCAGCAGTTCGCCCCGTCAGGACCTGTATTTCTTTGACACGCCTAGGAGCGACCATGTCTTGAATGGCTTTGATCTTCTCGGGGTTAGCTTCGATTCCCCTTTTCGAGACCATAAACCCAAGGAATTTGCCGGACGACACCCCAAAAGCGCACTTTGTAGGATTAAGGCGCATACAAAATTCGCGGAGGAGGTTGAAACATTGTTGGAGATTAAAAATATGATCTTCAGCTCGGATGATTTTTACGAGCATATCATCGACATAGACCTCATTGCTCTTTCCTATGAGGGGTTTGAAGATTTTGTCGACTAACCTTTGGTAGGTGGCGCCTACATTCTTTAACCCAAAGGGCATGACCTTATAGCAAAATAAGCCTTGATCTGTGATGAAAGCCGTTTTGGCCACGTCTTCTTCATACATGCAGATCTGGTTATAGCCGGAGAATGCATCCATAAAGCTAAGTAGTTGATGACCTGACATAGCATCGACGTATCGATGCGTGGCAACAAATAGCTATCTTTGGGGCATGCTCTATTCAGATCTGTGTAATCGATGCAGATCCTCCACTTGCTTGTTCCGGCTTTCGGTACCATAACGACATTGGCTACCCACTTGGGGCATGTCCAGTAGCTTGTTGACTTATTTCTTGATTATCATTTGTCGCTCTGGTGCGAAAGGACGCTTCTTCTGCTTGACAGGTTTGAACCCGGGATCAACTGAAAGCCTATGCGTGATCATGGATGGGTCGATGCCAGGCATGTCTGCGGCATTCCACGTGAAGATGTCTATGTTGGATTGAAGGAAAAAGACTAACTGGTCTCTGATATTCGGCTCTAGCATTGAGCCAATCCTTACATGTCGCTCCTCATCCCCTTCTATGATTGGTATAGAAATGAGAGCTTCCACAGGCTCCACACGTCTTAATGCTTTCTCGTTGCGCTGGTCATCAATAGAGAGAGTCTCCTCAGTTTTGCATGATGCTACATAACACCTTCGGGCTAGAATCTGATCACCTTTTACAAAACCAGCCCCTGCTGGTGTAGGAAATTTCATGATGAGATGATAGGTCGATGTTACTGCTTGTAACTTATTCAGTCCCGTTCAGCCTAAAATCCCGTTATATGACGATCTGACTTTGACAATAAAGAAGTCGAGTGTGTGAATCGCTTGATGAGGTCTTTCCCCCTGATGACTGTGAGGGATGCGATTCCTTTCACAGGTGCGGAGGCACCTGTGAAGCCATACAGAGGAGAAGATATGGGTTTTACCCTATCGTCAGATATCCCCATCTGATTGAATGCGTCTTAGAAAATGATGTCAGCTGAGCTTCCTGTATCGACCAAGATGCGTTTGACTTGGAAAGCATCGATACGCAAAGTGATGACAAGGGCATCATCATGCGGTAGGCTTACCCCATCAAGATCTGCATCGTTGAATTCTAGAGAGATGGATGCCTTTGTTCGTTTAGCCGGTCCTTGGGCGAGATTAACTTGCCTAGCGTAGGCTTTTCGCGAAGAGCTAGACGGCCTGCCAGCGCTAGGTCCTCCAGAAATGGTGTTTATAACATGTGGTTCTTTTGGAGGTGCTTCGTCTGCTCTCCGTGGATTATTTCTTCCTCCAGACTGCTGTCTATGATTGCTTTTCACGAACTGTTTAAGGTGTCCCTTGGCTATGAGATTCTCTATTTCTCGCTGGAGCACTTTGCATTCTTCCGTTGTGTGACCATGGTCCTTGTGAAATGATAGTATACTTGCGTATCTCTCCTTTCTGCTGGTCCTCTCATAGGTTTGGGCCACTTGATGATGTTTTGGCCCTTGATCTGGTGGAGAGTAAATGATTTAGAGAGGAGTGCTCGTGGACGCTTGGGCTCGTCCTGATTTTTCCCTTCTGGACAATCTCGCCTCTTCTGCCCTGAATGAATTTCCTCTTGATGCGATATCGTTGAATCTTCCTCTGCGCGAAGATATTTTTCTACTCTATCGAGGAGATCGGACATATTCTCTGGTGGGCGCTTGTTCAGAGAGAATCGCAAGGGCGTTCCTGGTCTGACTCCCCTAGCCATTGCTGCAAAAGTCACTCCTGGATCTAGGTGATCGATAAGGAGTTTTTCGGAATTGAAGCGAGCGTAGTATGACTTTAGACTTTCTTTTGGCCCTTGAATTATGCGAAAAAGGGCCGAAGAATTCTTCCTCTGCACACGACTTATGAGGAAATTGCTTCGAAAGGATTCTGCCAATTGGGCCCAGTAGGAGATGGAACGAGGTGGAAGGTGCTGGAACCATACGTGTGCGGCTCCTTTCAATATTACAGGAAATGCCCGGCACATAATCTGATCAGGGACCAGATGTAGGTTCATTCCTGAAGTAAAGCGAGCCAAATGTTCCATTGGGTCTCCTGTGCCATCGTATGACTCGCACGGAGGCATCTTGAAATTCGTCGGAGTTGGGAAGAGATCGATTTCCTTTGTGAATGACCGTCCAATTATAATTGGAACATTTGAGTAGCGCTCTGCTCGATTACTGCCAGTATTGGCGTAAGTATTTCTGGTTGAGTGAGCTTCATAATAGTTCTCCTGCCTCCTAGATCTCGAATTTTGCCTTTCATCATCGGATTCTTCCGCTGTTTGCGTCACATGTCGGATGTGGCTTGTTTGCTCTGGTGTTTTAGAAGTGCCTGGAGGCCTGTGCAGTCCTGATTGTGGGGGCGGATTCTCTACAGCAGCTTGCAACTTTTCAATGGATTGTTGCATTGCTCGAATGACGGCCATAAGGTCAGTTTGGTTATCCATGGCTGGAGGAGTAGTGTTTGTCACATGTGTTGTGACACCGGTGGTGGGAGGTTTAGGCACGCCAACAGTTTGCAGTGGACGCAAGACCGTGTTTGCAAATGGAGTAAATGTCACAGCTGGTGGCACCACGGCTATGGATGCTGGTGCCGTTACTACAGTTGTCGGTATCATTGTAGGGATTATGGGTACCGCTATTGTGGTGGTCCGCGCCACAGTAGTGCTTATTGGCGCACCTAGGGCCTTTTTTCCTCGGTTGGGTGGTTGAGGCGCGGATACCCCACGAACTGGATCACGTATCAGTGTCGAAGGTGACCCTGGTGGAAGGGCCCCACTTGGCTGAGTTTGTGAATTAGGATTCTGAGACATGACTTATTCACGAATTTTCGGTCCCACGGATGGCGCCAAAATGTTGCGGATAAAATCTGGAACTTGATTCGTGAATAAGCCTGCACAAGAAAAAGACAACACCGGTGATTTGCCGGAAGGATTTCCGGCGAATAATCTCCGATGCCTAAGTCAAAAGATATTTCAGGAGATTATAATGTAAACTCAAATGAATTCACATGCCTTTCTTGGTTCCCGCATTTTCCTTTTATAGGGTCTTCCTTAGTGGTTTATTTACTTCCCCATTTAATTAGGCAGTTTTACCAGATTAATGAGAGTTTATTCCCACTAATGGTAATTAATTGTCTTGAATGGGGAGGTTACTGCCTTAATGAATGGAGTAAATGATGGGAAGGTAGATAGTCCCCACTTTATATGTATTCATGAGTATTGCGGCAGGTTTAATATCTCCAGAAAATACCAAGTATTATGATGATATTTTTTACTTATATCAGTTCCTAATACCATTGTATGGAATAAACAACTTAGTTGAAAAATGAAGTAATTTAAGCTGTATAAGAACAATAGTGTATTTTAGAGGAGCTGTGAGGAAGAAAATATATGTATTTTTGTTCTAGAATGGATGAGTATTATATGTGTATATATATATAAATAAATAATTCGAGATGATATGGGTACCCTCACGTACCATTTCACAGAAGAATGCATTCCTGTATGATCATTATAACTATGTTTTTTTTACTTTAGACCATATGTCTTTGACCAGTTCGAACCGATAAGTTTGAAAGATGCCATTTGAATGGTTTCGGAACAGTCTTGGATCCAAAATAGCAAATAACAATGTGGTTCTAGAGTAATTCATGATTCGGAATACTGGAATAGCTCGGAAAAGTCAAGAGAATGGGGGGGAAAATGAAAATGAGGAATTGTGTCAATGGCGATTTGATATTTATTTTGTTACCTCGGGCCTCGGGGAGTGGCTGGATAGTCGATTGGCATGAACCGGCCATCTAAATGGCTACAGATCGGCCCATCGAAAGCTTGCCTACTGGTCTGTTCTGTTTTCAGACTTTGGGCCTCTAAGATAGGCCCAACGTCCACCTTGTTACATGTACACACAAACTTCTAAAAAACAAAAACAAACAAAATAAGTTATACCTTCCATTTCATAAACTTGAATAAGTGACCAGTACTGGAATATAATGTTAAGTTCCCAAGAAAGAAAGAAAAAAGTAGAAGATGCAAGAAAAAAAGGAAGAATGGACCATGTGAAATTTAATAATAATAAAAAAGGATAGGAATATCCTGTAGTTTCCCGCACTTTACATTTGTTATAAATTTATATATCTATATATATACACATATAAAAGCATGTACAGACTTAAATGACTAATCTTTTCTTTCCACCAAATACCCTTGTTGAATTTAAGTCTTCATAAAAGATTAAGGGTGATAAAGGGTATCTTTGACTTATAAGTTTTCTTTCCATAAAATACTCTTTTTGATTTAGAAAATAAACGTATTTTTGATTTCTTATAGGATATCAAGTTTCTTTCCTTAAAATACCCATTTTAGAATACATGATTTTATAAGAGTATTTTAGACTTCTCATAGGATATCAAGTTTCTTTCCTTAAAATAGCTTTATTGGAATATACGATTTCATTAGCATTAATGGTTGTTTTGACTTTTACTAAAGAAAAGAGAAAAAAGACTTAAAATATCCGTACTGGAATATAAGTTTTTTTTTTTAAAGTTAAAGGGTTGTTTTGACTTTTACTGGAAAAAAGTTATAAAAATCCTATAAAATCACCTTTGACTACTCTTGAACACTTAAAAAAAATCTATTGGACAGGATGCATGCTCTCTGAACATTGTTACATTAAAAAACTTATCAAAACCTAACTCTATTCATATTTAAACTTATATATACCGTATAGTTAATACATATTTTCCATCAAATTTGATTAAAGAAAGCAAGTTGCGCATAACATATTTTTCTGTAGCCCTCCAATTAACTATTTGACTCTAATTATAATTGGAGTTCACGGCAAATAGTACTCTTAAATCTGTACTAAAATTATTATTTACATGATAACACATTCTTCACATGGTTATTGTCTTTGTACGTTTCTCTCTAACCTGGAATATTTCGAACTTCCATGTTAACGTGTTCTTGATACGGTTATATCTTTTTGTATGTTAGACTCTCATGAGTAAAGATATTAGTTGAAACCAAATTTGATAAAGATTCCAATTTACTTGAGCTCGAATGATTAATGATTTTTCCTGATTGATCAAAAACTCTTAACTTTTGATATACAAGGGCTAAACGGTTAAACATTTTTTTTTCTTGAAGTATCCTTATTAAATTTTAAAGGTTTCGGGTGTTTTTGACTTTTAGAAGAGTGAGCCTAAAGTTTAAATATTTTTTCACTGAAAGGGTTAAAAAGTTTAGTAATGCATCTTTTAATAACAAATGAATATGAATTTGAACGAAATGGTAGGAGATCCAGCCCCAATGTATAAAAATGAACTGAATGAGTTAAATGGCTAAAAAAAAGTTCCTTAATAATAGCCTTTTTATATTAAATAGATTTATAAAAATTAAGGGTACTTTTGACTTTTATAAGGATGAGGCTGGATTATAATTTTTTTGGCTAAATTATACATCTTATTGCTAGACTGGTTATAAGTTTACCAATAATTTTTTTAGTTAAAAAAGATTGGTTAAAAGTTACCAATAAAATGGGTGGGGATCTAGCCCACTGTATGAAAATGATACCAATGGGTTAAATGCCGAAACATTTTCTTTCCTTAAAAGACCCTTTTAAAGTTAGAAGGTTTAAAAGTGACTTTGACTTTGCAAAAGGTAAGGCTAAATTACAAATGTTTTGACTAGATATAACTATTGTGTCGTTAAATAAGTTAAACGTTAACTAGTGACAAAAGAGTATGAACTTAATCAAAGTGCGTGTGGATCGCCACCGTATAAATGTGATCCTAGGAGTTAGTGGCTAAACATTTTTTTTCTTGAAAACACCTTTTTAAAAATTTAATTACTAAAATGCCCTTTTTATATGTTAGAGTTTGTATTAAATTACGGATGCTTTTGGCTTTTAGCATATTAAGCCTCTTTTTCTAAAGAACCCTTTTTGACTTTGAGAGCTTTATAAAATTAAATGTACTTTTTGACCTTCTTTCCATTCAAATACCCTTTTTTAATTTTAGAGTTTGTTAAAATTTTGGGGACTTTTTGTAAAAAATCTCCATTAAAAACTACTAATTTATATTGATATTAAGAAGTTTTAACATTTTTTCATACAAATTTTTTTTACAAATAAAACAAAAACTTGCAAACAACCGAATTTTATGGAGACACACAACTTGCATCGAATCAAGTTATCCTAATCTTGGAATTGTTGATGTGTACTATTTTCCTCTTCTTAACAAATATTTTCAAGATTTGTTTCCCAGTAATTCAATATAGACCTAACAAGCTAGACTTCACAAAATAACATATAATTTTCAAGTGCAATAACATACTCAAGTGCATAAAATTAATGACACACTAGCACGCATTCATCTTCATAATAAAGGAACATTGAAAACACGTCATTTACAAGCTTAAATCCCATAAGGGCAATGCTTATGTAATCATCAAGACCATGTTATTAAGATTTTTTTCACTCATTTATATATTTAAAAGTTTATTAATAATTTGATTAATTTAGTAATCAATTATGACCTTTTTTTGCTAAATTTAAACATTTAGTTACTAACTAATGCATCTTTTAGTGATACGAAAGTATGAATTTAATCAAAACAGGGGTGGATCAAGCCCCATCGTATAAATATTTGCCCGCTTTTAAAAAAAAACCATGTCAAAGCTTAACCTTAAAACTTGTATATCAAATTCGACAAAAAGAACGGATTAATTTCTACTACTCCTTCCTTAGAAGACCGTTCCTAGGTCTAGGTACTACCATGTTCTTTTTTTCTTCTAAGGTGGATTGACTATTGCATTATTAACTTTTTTGCATGTACTGCAGACTAAATTTATTGATAGAGGAATATATTGACTTTTCAGATGAGTAGTTGTAGTATTATGATTTAAATAATTTGTGCTAAATATATAAATGTTGTGACATATATATATATATATATATATATATATATATATATATATATATATATATATATATATATATACACCGACTTTCATGCATGAAAAAATTCATAACTAAATATGTATTACTAAAGATTAACAAGGTAATGCTTGCTTAAAACAGAAAATAACTTTAGGGTACCTGATCAAGAGAGACGTAGATTACACTATAGATTGTTTAAGAGAAAAAAAGAAAGAAGAAAATAACACAAAGATTGGAGTAACTTTAGACATAACGTGCTTGAATAAAACTTATGTTAGAAAAAATTAAAAAGGAACTTGCTCTTACTTCAACTTTCAAATATGAGATATATAAAAATTGCAATAAGACTGCATCATTACAAAAAAGAAAGTAAAATGGTGAGAATATTTTGACTCCCAACAACCATTGCCACAAAAAATGACCATTATTATCCAAAAACAAACAAGTTGGATGATGAAGGATACTGAAAGTCTTATATGGTGATATTTTAAACTTTTGTAGATATGCTTGCCGGAAAAAAAGGGTAAAAACTGTAAAAGTGAATTGTAGAAAATTTAGTAAGATTCTTGAAAGTTAAGCAACTATATTTGTTACCTAAGCAGCTGAGTTTTTATATGTAACATACTAGGTATCTTGAGTTTATTTTATTCATTGCCTTAAAGATACAATATTTAAACTTTTAAGTCCTTGCATTAAAAAAAAAATCGTTATACATATGATAATCCAAACTCCTTCCCATCAGACATTTTAATTTTTACGATCTTTTTTGGGCTACAAACTTTAAGAGTTTGTGACAGTTTCAAACTAACTTTTTTAAAGTTTTTACAAAGTTTGTTAATATCACTTAATTATAATCCAAACTTTTTCTTAGTTCCTAACTTTTGTCTCACATTTCCTAGACTTATATACAAACCATAGAACTATATTAGAAGAGATTGGACAACTCCAATAAATACATTTCATATTATATTTTATGTGTGCCAAAATGTCTTTAGAACACTTTCTTCATCTTTATTACTGTAATGCCTAGCTTGTAGTGTTAGTTGAGAATTAAATATTCATTGAAGATATTTAAAATTGTTTAAGATAGTAGTGTATATTGAAAAACAATGTCTAAGATGAAATAGTCGGATATTCTCTTTCGTGACAACTTGATATGACAAAAGAAAGAATTATAATAATTAGTGATAAATATTGTTAATAATTGGCATTAGCAATTTGCATTTGAAATTAAGACTATATTTTCTGCAATGAATTTTTCATGATTCGAATATTTGTTTAGCAGTTTACATTCATTGACTTATTATGGTTTAGTTGAAATAGTTATGCTAATTAATTTGAATTATGTTTTTTTACTACTATTTGTAATATATTATTCCGAATCATTTTTTATCGTGCAAAGCACGTGATGATATAAAAATGTCACTAAAGGTAATCGTCGTTGGTTGTTTATACCGTAGTTTTATTTTTGTAGGTTTAATTATGTACCTAGAGTCATAATGTAATGGCCGTTGACTAATGAGTGATAACCTCAACAGTAATTGGGAGTGTTAACTATAACTTGTTCATCTAGGATCTGCAGGTGGTTCCGACAAAACCAAACAAATCCTAATAATGGTTGCTGGTATTGCCATTGTCATTAGCAATGTGCTATCTGGCCTGATCATTTGTTTTGTTTGGAAGAGGAAGACACATCAAAGTTCACTGAACGGAAAGATGAAGCAGAGAGGTACGAAGCAGAGAGGTACGAAGCAGAAGCAGAGAGGTACGAAGCAGAGAGGTACGAAGCAGCTTACCATCATGTATTTTGATCTTGGAACCATCATTCATATGTTTAGTGTATTGTTGGAATTGGGTTTTAAACCCATTGTAAGAAGCAATTTTGAATCAATTTTCAAATGGGTTCTAAACCATATTTTGGTTAGGACCAAATTGATTCATGTTCATCTATTGGAATAGATGATCATGGTATATTCACATGTCTAAAACAAATGGAAGGTGAATGAGAAAATTGAAGTTAAAGTTGGTGGATCAACTTGAAGGGAAGAGAGAATCCCACACAGAAGAATTAAAGCAAATGTTGTCTCGTTATAAGGCTTAGCCTTGAGCTAATGGATGGACCCCTTGGGGGTACTCATGTTTTGTAAGGAGGGAGGACCTAGGTTGACCCAAGGTCCACCACGCGCGCGCCGCCCCGTCCCGGTCCCTGGCTTGAGCTTGGGCCCATTAGGCTTTATTCTTTTTGGGACAAAAATATTTAAATAAATAAAGTTTATTTATTTATTTATTTTCTTTTCCGGAAAGTTGTGACCTTTCCAGCTAAACAGTTTTTCCTGTGAAGAGTTGCAGCCCCCAGTGGATACTGTGTATAAATACGAGTCAGTTTTACAAAAATAAAAAAAAATAAAACAACTTCATCCCGAAATTATCTTCTACAATTTTTCTGCTGTCTCGTTCTTGTGTCCGAAAGAGTTCTGTGCCTTTGTTTTGGTTCGCCGGGTCTGCAATTTGGAGTGCTCCTATTTCAGACGTATTGTCGTTGTATCCTGGGAGACTGTCGTCAAGAACCGTTACACCATTGCGGGACGAATAAGTCTTAAGGACAGTAAATCAAATTCACGCCTCGACCTTTTTCCTTTGCTGTTCTGCAATCTTCTTGTGAGTTGTTAAATATACTATTATTTCTTTCCTTACGTTACTGCTGTTTTTGGAACCTTAACATATGCATGTTAGTATATTTTCGATATTGTTTTTCTGCACAAATATACACAAAGTATACGTAGAAACCAACATTCTTAAGACTTATTCTTGTTTTTTGCATACTTTGTGTTGCATGTGTAGAATCATTGCTTTCGAATTTCGTAATAGTGTTTTCAAAAAACAGTGTTCTCAAAACAGTGTTTTCAAAACAGTGTTTTCTAAATTTCGTTTTCTTATTTAATTCTGTCAATCTTTACTAAAATTATTTTCAGATTCTAAATTTAATTTTAGTGATACTAGACTCTGATTTATACTATTGTGATAGACTGGACTGTTTATTAATTGTTGTTATATTCTGTTGATAGATTTATAACAATGGCTACTAGTGAAACCAATTCGGAAAGTGGACCGATTAATCCCAACGTGCAACACAGTGGTGGGACTGTGTATGCGACGCCTTATGTGGCACCAACTCATGGTTCTGTTGGACTTGGTGAAAGACCGGAAAAGTTCAATGGAAAAGATTTCAAGAGGTGGCAACAAAAGATGTTGTTTTACTTGACCACTCTTAACTTGGCAAGATTCTTGCAAGAGGATGCACCAGATCTTGGTGAAAATCCTGACCGGCAAACTGTGGCTGCCGTGGAGGCTTGGAAGCATTCGGATTTTTTGTGCAAGAACTACATCCTCAATGGATTGGACAATGCGTTGTATAACGTATATAGTCCAATGGTCAATGCGAAAGCATTGTGGGAATCCTTAGAAAGGAAATACAAGACGGAAGATGCCGGCTCAAAGAAATTTGTAGTCGGCAAATTCCTTGATTTCAAGATGGTGGATTCTAAGACAGTGATTAGTCAAGTCCAAGAGTTTCAGCTTATTCTACATGATATTCATGCAGAAGGGATGGTACTTGGAGAGTCTTTTCAAGTGGCTGCTTTGATAGAAAAATTGCCACCTACTTGGAAAGATTTCAAGAACTATTTGAAGCATAAACGCAAGGAGATGAAGCTCGAGGATTTGATCGTCAGATTAAGGATTGAGGAGGATAATCGCCAGTCCAAGAAGAAGGCCGGTAATTATCATCAAGAAGCCAAGGCAAATGTGGTCGAGCAAGGTCCATCAAAGAGGAGGAAAATTTCCGATTCCGATGGTCCAAGCAGAGCAAGAGGCTCAAATTTCAAAGACGGTGAGAAGAAGAAGTTCAAAGGGAACTGTTTTGTGTGCGGCAAAGCTGGCCATCGTGCTAAGGATTTTCGCAAAAACAAAGGAAACTTTAAGAAAGGAAAGAATTCTCAAGCCAACGTGACCGAAGTTACCAAAATCACCGAAGACGTGACAGATTTGAATTTATCTGCGGTGGTATTCGAAGTCAACATGGTTGAAAATCCCAAACAGTGGTGGGTAGACACGGGCGCTACTCGACATGTGTGCTCCGAGCGAAATATGTTCACTACATATGAGAGCGCCAACAACGAGAATCTGTTCATGGGAAACTCTTCTTCTTCAAAGGTGCTAGGAATGGGAAAGGTGGTCTTAAAGATGACATCCGGTAAGGAATTGAGTCTCAACAATGTGCTTCATGTGCCAGACATTCGGAAGAATCTAGTGTCAGGCTCATTGTTGAGTAAGAATGGCTTCAAGCTAGTGTTTGAGAGTGATAAATTTGTACTCACTAAAAGTGGGATGTTTGTAGGAAAAGGGTACGTATGTGATGGTCTGTTTAAGTTAAATGTAATGACCATCGTGCCTAAAGTTGTACCAAATTCTGATATTAATAAAACTATTTCTTCTGCTTACTTGTTGGAATCTCCTAATTTATGGCATTGTAGATTAGGTCATGTAAATTATGGTTCCATACAAAAGCTAGTGAAAAATGGATTTTTGCCTAAAATGAATTTTGACTCACATAAAGCATGTGAAATTTGTATTGAAGCTAAAATGGCAAAAACGTCTTTCAAGTCAATTGAAAGAAGTACGGAACCTTTAAGTCTAATTCATAGTGACATATGTGACTTAAAGGTGGTACAATCTAGAGGAGGAAAAAAATATTTTATTACTTTTATTGATGATTGTACGAGATTTTGTTATGTATATTTGCTTAGAAGCAAGGATGAAGCCTTGGAAGCATTTATGCAATACAAAATTGAGGTTGAAAATCAACTTAGCAAGAAAGTCAAAGTACTAAGAAGTGATAGAGGTGGAGAATATGTTTTCCCTCTTGAAAAATTTTGTGCTGATCATGGAATCATTCATGAGACCACGGCACCATATGCGCCTCAGTCAAATGGAATTGCTGAGCGGAAAAATCGTACTTTAAAGGAAATGATGAATGCTTTGTTAATAAATTCTGGACTACCAGATAACTTGTGGGGGGAAGCGGTCTTAACCGCAAATCATATACTTAATAAAGTACCTCACAAGAAGCTGCAAAAGACACCTTATGAGCTATGGAAATGTCGTCCTCCTTCCTTCAAATATCTTAAAGTGTGGGGGTGTCTAGCAAAGGTAGCTATCCCACCACCTAAAATGGTAAAAATAGGTCCTAAAACGGTTGATGGAATTTTCATTGGATATGCAAGCCATAGTTCGGCATATCGGTTCTTAGTGCATAAATCTGAAATTGACGATATACACGTCAACACCATTATGGAGACAAGGAATGCACATTTCTTCGAGGATGTATTTCCTTGTCGAGTGGCACAAGAACGGAGTTCTTTAAAAAGAACTAGTATGGACCAAGAACCCTCAGAAGAGGAAGATGAGCCAAGACGTAGCAAGAGAGCTAGAATGTCTACATCTTTTGGTCCTGATTTTCTAACATATTTGTTAGAAAATGAGCCTCGTACTTACAGTGAAGCAATGTCGAGTCCCGAAACTCCTCATTGGAAAGAGGCTATTAACAGTGAAATAGAATCCATCATGCAAAATCATACGTGGGAACTGGTGGATCTTCCTCCTGGAAATAAACCATTAGGGTGTAAATGGATTTTCAAGAGAAAGATGAAAGCTGATGGAACGATCGAAAAATATAAGGCCCGATTGGTTGTCAAGGGATATAGACAAAAGGAAGGCCTTGATTATTTCGATACATATTCACCAGTAACGAGAATAACATCCATTCGAATATTGATAGCTATTGCAGCTATCAATAATTTTGAGATACACCAAATGGATGTGAAAACAGCCTTCCTAAATGGAGATCTATATAGAGCAACCCGATGGGTTTGTAGCTCCTGATCATAAGAGGAAGGTGTGCAAGCTTGTTAAGTCACTTTATGGACTAAAACAGGCTCCGAAACAATGGCATGAAAAGTTTGATAAAGTCATGATCGAAAATGGCTTTAGAATCAACGAATGTGATAAATGTGTCTATGTTAAAGGGACGGAAAAAAGATATGTCATTGTTTGCCTTTATGTGGATGATATGCTCATTATCGGGAGCAATAATAAATTCATTAAGGCTACAAAGAAAATGTTGGCCAGTAAATTTGATATGAAAGATATGGGTGTGGCTGATGTTATACTTGGTATGAAAATTACCAAAACATCAAATGGACTAGTCTTGTCACAATCTCATTATATTGAGAAAGTGCTAGACAAATTTAAAAGTTATGATGATAGTCCGGTTAAGACACCGCTAGATGTAAATTTACATCTAACAAAGAATACTGGGGAAGGAATATCTCAATTAGAGTATTCGCGCATAATTGGTAGCCTAATGTATATCATGAATTGCACGAGACCCGATATAGCATATGCTGTCAGTAAACTGAGCAGATATACTAGTAATCCGGGAAAGAATCACTAGTTAGCTATTGTAAGAGTTTTAAGATATTTAAAATATACCTTAAACTTTGGTCTGCATTATACAAGATATCCAGCTGTATTAGAAGGATACAGTGATGCCAACTGGATATCAGATTCTAATGAAACAAAATCCACAAGTGGATATGTGTTTACATTAGGAGGAGCAGTTATTTCTTGGAAATCCTCTAAACAGACATGTATTGCCAGATCCACTATGGAATCTGAATTCATTGCTTTAGATAAAGCAGGAGAAGAAGCGGAGTGGCTTCGTAATTTCTTGGAGGATATTCCAAATTGGCCTAAACCTGTGCCACCAATTTGCATACATTGTGATAGTCAATCTGCAATTGGAAGAGCACAAAGCAGTATGTATAACAGCAAGTCTAGACACATACGTCGCAGACACAATACCGTTAAAGAATTACTTTCTAGTGGAGTTATCTCTATTGACTACGTGAAGTCAAAGGATAATATTGCGGATCCGTTAACGAAAGCTTTGACTAGAGAGAAAGTAAATACGTTATCGAGGGGAATGGGTCTTAAGCCTATGAACTAAAGAGTTGCCATAATGGAAACCCTACCTAGCTGACTGGAGATCCCAAGATCTAGGTTCAAAGGGAAAACCGAATTTTGTAAATGCGACTCAGACAGAGCACTGTGGGGGTTAAAACCCTAATATCCATTCCTATGATGAGAAGACAGTGGCACTTTCAAAAGGTTAGGTTAAGCTATGCTTTTAATGACTCTTATATCTTGGAAATCCAAGTGGGGGGTGCAGTAGGAACCTCTAATAAGAAGTCACCTATGTGAGTAAGAAGTGGGCCGCTTCTATGAGAATTGTAAGGCTGAATTCTCAGAGAGTACTCATGAAAACCAGGAGTGTTCAGGGCCAAAATGAACACAACAATGAGAACCTCAAAACAATGTTTGAACGATACTGTGTGAAATTCTATTGTCTTGGTTTACACTAAAGGTTGAACAGTTCAAGACATCATGTTCACTGGTTAACCAGTAAATCCGATAGTTCTCACTAGGGAAGGTTCAAGGCCATCGGCTACCTATCCCGATGCAGTGTCGTTCTAAAGAACTCTTTCTTGTGTCAGTGTTTCTTTGTGTTAGTGTCCAGTCAATTTTCTATTCATGTGGGGGATTGTTGGAATTGGGTTTTAAACCCATTGTGAGAAGCAATTTTGAATCAATTTTCAAATGGGTTCTAAACCATATTTTGGTTAGGACCAAATTGATTCATGTTCATCTATTGGAATAGATGATCATGGTATATTCACATGTCTAAAACAAATGGAAGGTGAATGAGAAAATTGAAGTTAAAGTTGGTGGATCAACTTGAAGGGAAGAGAGAATCCCACATAGAAGAATTAAAGCAAATGTTGTCTCCTTATAAGGCTTAGCCTTGAGCTAAGGGATGGGCCCCTTGGGGGTACCCATGTTTTGTAAGGAGGGAGGACCTAGGTTGACCCAAGGTCCACCATGCGCGCGCCGCCCCGTCCCGGTCCGGTCCGGTCCGTGGCTTGGGCTTGGGCCCATTAGGCTTTATTCTTTTTGGGACAAAAGTTGTGACCTTTCCAGCTAAACAGTTTTTCCTGTGAAGAGTTGCACCCCCCAGTGGATACTGTGTATAAATACGAGTCAGTTTTACAAAAATATAAAAAAATAAAACAACTTCATCCCGAAATTATCTTCTGCAATTTTTCTGCTGTCTCGTTCCTGTGTCCGAAAGAGTTCTGTGCCTTTGTTTTGGTTCGCCGGGTCTGCAATTTGGAGTGCTCCTATTTCAGACGTATTGTCGTTGTATCCTGGGAGACTGTCATCAAGAACCGTCAGCACCATTGCGGGACGAATAAGTCTTAAGGACAGTGAATCAAATTCACGCCTCGACCTTTTTCCTTTGCTGTTCTGCAATCTTCTTGTGAGTTGTTAAATATACTATTATTTCTTTCCTTACGTTACTGCTGTTTTTGGAACCTTAACATATGCATGTTAGTATATTTTCGATATTGTTTTTCTGCACAAATATACACAAAGTATACGTAGAAACCAACATGTATTTCTTGCAATCTTAAACCAGGTCCACGCAAAAGAAGTCAAGGCCCTTTGTTGAATGATCAGGCGGTTATCCCGAGTAGAAGGGACTACTCGGGGGTAGCCACAACAGATGAGCTTGAGTTGCCTTTGTTCGATTTTGATACGATAGTTCTGGCTACAGATAATTTCTCAAATGCTAATAAGTTGGGGCAAGGTGGTTTTGGTTGTGTGCACAAGGTAGGTTCTCAATTAGTAACCTTATAGCATGGTTATGGAAAAGATTAAGGGACATCAGAGTGTTATGATAAATTGTGAATGGCAAAACCAGGGTATGCTGGTAGAAGGTCAAGCTATAGCTGTGAAGAGGCTGTCGAAGAATTCTGAGCAAGGAACAGAAGAATTCAAGAACGAGGTTAGGTTGATTGCAAGGCTTCAACACAGAAATCTTGTTCGGCTCCTTGGCTGCTGCATCGACACGGAAGAAAAAATGCTGATATACGAGTACATGGAACACAAAAGCCTGGACTACATGTTATTCAGTTAGTCCCTATCACTTGTTATATGCTCAAATTAACTACGTAGTGTGTTCCGTTTCACTGATATACAAGTTTAAGACAATATTCAGTCTATATTGACCGTGTTTGAGTTCCAAAATTCTTCTAGATAAAGAAAAAAGCTCATTACTCAATTGGCAAAGACGGTTCAACATCATTTGTGGGACTGCTCGAGGGCTTCTTTATCTTCACCAAGATTCGAGATTCAGAATTATCCACAGGGATCTCAAAGCAAGCAATATTCTGCTTGACAAGGAATTGAATCCCAAAATATCAGACTTTGGAATGGCCAGGATTTTTGGTGGAGATCAGACTGAATCCAATACAAAGAGAGTAGTTGGCACCTAGTAAGCACCATGCAAGAAAACAGGTTCTGGACAAATCACTACACGATTACACTTCATCGCTTTACTAATTCCACTTCGTTGGTTATGTGCAGTGGTTATATGGCTCCTGAGTATGCTATGGACGGCCTATTCTCGGTGAAATCTGATGTTTTCAGCTTTGGCGTTGTCGTGTTGGAGATTGTATGTGGGAAGAGAAACAGAGGATTCTACTACACTGATGACCAACTTAACCTTCTTGGACATGTGAGTATAGACTGATCACTGCAGTCTTCCTTTCCGAAAACAATTCATTGGCCAAGTCATGATACAAGTCTAGTGGAATTATCTCACAAGAATTTGATACATTGCAGGCATGGAAGCTGTGGAGAGAAAGCAACGGGTTAGCATTAATGGATTTGTCAATAGATGGTGAATATTCTACGGAAGAAGTATTGAGATGCATACAAGTAGGCCTCTTATGTGTCCAGGAGCAAGCAGATGACAGACTAGCCATGTCAACTGTGGTCTTGATGCTGAGCAGCGAAAACGCGAAGCTGCCACAGCCTAAGCACCCAGGGTTCTCCCTAGGAAGGAGGCACCTTGAAAGCGATTCATCTTCTAGTAAGCAAGATCAATCATGCACCGTGAACGATGTCACTATTACTATACTAGAAGATGGTCGGTAGTTGAAGGCGCAACCTCGTCTAGCGCAGCTGTGTACATCTCGAGAGCCTTTGTGTTTGTATTCTCATTAATCTTGTGACAGGTTAATGCCTTAATAGGTCCTTTTTGATTCCCAATGGCAAGGTTCAGTACATATAAAAGTTGGGTTCATGGTTAATTCTCATCTTTCCTCCTCCTCCTCTCTCCCTCTCTCTCCCCACCCACCTCACCACCACCACCACCACCATAGAAATTAAAAAAAAAATTAAACGTACCCTAAAATGACATTAGCTGATTTATTGTAATACTCGAGCGATTCTCGAGAAGCTAAAATATGGTATTTAAAAAATTAGATAGATAATTAGGATAAGAAGAATATATTTATATGTTGTCAACAAATAGTAATAATCGGTGGTATCATGCTAACAATAGTAATGTGGTAACCTTAATAGTTACTCCCTCCGTCCCATATAAATTGATCATATTTCCTTTTTGAACTGTCTCACAAAAATTGATCACTTCTAAATTAAGAAATATTATGCAAGTATTTTTACATATTTACCTTTTTATCCTTTTTTTTATTCTATTTCTCTTTGCACATTTAACTCTCCACCAATTCATTTTTTCTCTTCTGACTCATCTTTTTATATTTTTTATTCTGTTTCTCTCTCCACATTTAAAACTCATCTAACTCATTTTCTCTCTCATGGCCCATCTTCTTACATTTTTTAATTATATTTCTTTCTTCACATTTAACACTCCTCTAACTTATTTTTTCTCTCCTAACCCACTTTCTTCCCCTCCTCTCTCTAAAGGTTAGAATGTAAAAAACACAATAAAAGAACTGAATCCTTAATATGCGTGTAAAAAAATGATCGAATTATGTGAGATGGAGGGAGTACAATAGTATTTCTAGTGAACTGCCTCAAAAAAATTCCTAGACCCCGAAAAAAGGTCTGAAAATTTTAGGAGTCACCATCAAAAGAAGAATAAGAAATACCCTAAAAATGATTTTAAATGTCTAAAGACTAACTATTATATCAAAAACGCAAAAATGGATTCGGGGATTAAGTTATATGACGGGAAACACCTGTGATACCCTTTCTGTCTATACTTCATTTCTATTGATTTTTGGCCTTTTAATACATAAATAAAATAAAATAAACCTTAATCCTGATTTTGCATTATTAGTTTGAATTCGACAACTGAGGTCAAATGGCCTACATATCCGGTAGGATAAACCAGAATAAGAACCATCTTAGTTTGACTCGCATCCAACGAGAGGCAACTTACATTTCGATCTTAGACTCGAAATATGAAATGAAATGAAAATACTCTTTTTGATATAGTTTTCCTATAATAAAAATGTGATCGCGGGAAAGGGAATTACTCTAGACTACTATATTAAACTAGACTAGAAAGCTGTAAATATACTTCGCGAGTGCGCTTGCCTAGAAGACTTGGTAATGCTTTATGAAGGATCTAAGTTGTAAGTGACTTGAGAGTATATAGAAATAATTATAAAGTGCTAATTGATCTACCGCTTCTAAAAGAAACACCATAAAAACACTAGGGAGAAAAAACTTGTCCCTTGAAAATATAGCCCAAAAGTCCTATTTTTAGAGTTCTGGAACGCCATAAATGATAAAGATAACCATCTCAATTTATGATCTGGATATAAAACTGAATATTTGATAAAAAAAAAAATCCAAACTTAGAAAAGTCAACTAATCGGCTGGTTTGTCGAAAACCATCCGGTTCATCCCATAACTTTTTTTTTCTTCAAATTTTGGGGTATTGTCTACTCTTAAGTCGGCAAATATCTATAATTTAATCAGATGGGATGTACCAGATTCAGGAATTATCTCTATTAATTAAGTGTTAATCACTTTGCTATGATTTAATCAGATGGGATGTACCAGATTCAAGATTTATCTCTGTAAATTAAGTGTTAATCACTTGTTTTAAGGATAACCACTAAAATTCAAAGTATCATCACTTAGGACTTTCAGTATTATACATCATTTATCTTGTTTCTTTCTCTACATTGGTGACAATTTCTTGCAGTGATAATTGTTGGGTGTCAAAAGCCTTTGCAGTATTTTCTTTTAGTAATGATCTAGTCTATTATAATTTTCATGTATCCCTTATTTGAAAATTAAATTACAAAGCAATTTTTTTTAATTTTTTCTAGCTTAAGTTGCAGATTTTGAGTACTATATGTTTAAAGCTTAGTGTTACCTTCTCATTTCAACTTTCTCAGTTAAAAAAAATTATATTGTACACTAAATTTTTCTTGACAAGGTACTCTAAAGCTCTCTTTTATTTTTATAGCTCACCATTCGTTACCCCAATCATCCTCTTGATGTGGGATATACCTGGGCCTGCCTTTGTCTCCCCCAAGGCAACTTGACTGGATAGTCCAGCCCGAGCTTTGCGGGTCGGCTCTGATACCATCTATAATAACCTGGTCCACGACCCCACCACAGGGTGATGCCTCCCTCAAAAAGGCTAGTTAAGTAGGGCTAGTCAAGTAGGTACTTATGAGTTCATGGACAGGATCTTATAAAGCTAATCACAAATCATCTCACATCCGATGTAGGATATCACAATCACCCCACCTTATGCCTTAGTATCTTCACTAAGTCTTGATTCTGTAGACTCATGTGAGCCTAAGTTTAAATCGTCGTAAGCTGAATGTATGACTAGGTTGGTCTCTTTTACTACCAAAATTAATTTTATTTTAGTGTGTATCTTTCGTACGTTTGTAGGCTTATACGGTTTCATTTAGTGTGTTAGGATTACTATGCCTCCTATACGCATTACTCGTGATACCATCGTTCTTCATAATCCACCAGCGAATGATGAAGTTGTTGATACCATTGTGCAAATATTTCAGAATTTGGCAAACTTAATAGCGGAAGGCGGCGGAATCAAGGGCAAAATGATGGCGCATTAGGATTGGAGATGTCGAGAAATTCAAAAGGCTGGAACCCACCTGTAAGGGGAAACATGATCCAGAGAAGGCTAAAGCGTGGGTGAACCAAAATGAAAAGGTCTTTGACCTTTGGAATAGTAACAACGAATAGAAGGTGGCGTATGCTACTTTTATGTTGGAAGATGAAGCTGACCATTGGTGAAAAATGGTCAAACGCACTCAGAGAATTGATGCTACTAAATTCCATGACTTGGGAGCGATTCAAAAGTATTTTCTTCGAGAAATACTTTCCTCAGAATGTAGAAGAGTAGAAGGAGGAAGAGTTCTTGATGCTGGTACAGAACTATATGACAGTGGCATAGTACGAGGCGAAGTTCACCTCATTGTCTAGATATGCCCCGCATTTGGTTGACACTGAGAATCGTAAGGCAAGAGGTTTGAGAATGGACTAAGGCGTGGTATTAAAAATAGGTTTTTGGCTCTAAAACTTTCAACTTATGCCCAGGTGGTTGAGTGAGCTGAGATTCTAGAGATGAAATATAAAGAGTTTCAGAAAGAGAAGGAGGAACAGAGGCATAGAGAGGCCGGCAGAAACTTCAGACAAGAGCAAGGGTAATCGTCAGAATAAGAAGAAATCAACTTTACAGAAGGCATGCGATCGACTCGAAGGATTTCGGTTTGTGATACCTGCAACAAGGATTATGGGGATAGGCTATGCCATCATTTGACAAACTCTTGCTTCAACTGCGGGAAGGTAGAACATTATGCTTGGGAGTGCCTGTATACAAAGAAGAAGAGACTAGGGGAGAAGACTTATTACACTCAGGCTCAAGGTGGAGCCAAGCTATCAACGGGGGATTAGAGGCCTAGGGTGCAAGACCGTGCTTATGCTTTGACTACCAGAGATACCATAGCTTCCAATGACGTGGTCTCAGGTACAATTCAAATTAATTTTTCTTCATTTCATCCATTGTTAGACCCTAGATCCATACGTTTTTTTTATAACATCTTCTCTTGCATGTAAGTTGGATTCAGAACTACAACATTGTTATATCCCACATCGGATGTGAGACAATTTGTAATTGGCCTTATAAAACCCTGTCCATAAAATCATAAGCTACTTGGCTAGCTCTTTTGAGGGAAGCATTGCCCTGTAATAGGGCCGTAGACCGGGTATTTACAGGTGTTATCAGAGCTGACTCTTGAAGCTTGGGCTGGACTATCCAGTCGGGTTGCCAATGGTTGGAGAAACAAAAGTAAGCCCGGGTATATCTCACATCAAGAGGATGGTTGGGGCAACGAAAGGTGAGTCGGGTATATCCCACATCGCCTAGAGAGGAAGATTCTGTGCTATGTGTGATCGAGCTTTAGCGAGAATGCTAAGGCATAAGATGGGGGAGATTGCGATATCTCACATTGGATGTAGAATAATTTGTGATTGGCCTGATAAGATCATGCCCATGAACTTATAAGTATCTACTTGGCTAGCCCTTTTGAGCGAGGCAATATCCTGTGATGGGGCCGTAGATCGGGATGATATTTTAAACTTTAGTGGATACGCTTGCCAGGAAAAATGACAAAATTCTAAAGGTGAACGGTAGAAAATTAGGGAATATCCTTGAAAGTTACAACTACAATATTTGCTGCATGTGAAATTGAGCTTTTTATGCGCCCTACTAGGTCGTTTGAGCTCATTTGATTTTATAGATATAACATTTAAGTTCTTAAGTCGTTCCGTTCTACAAACTTTGTTATGCATATACTAATCCTAACTCCTTACAATCAAACACTTTACTTTTTACAATCATTTCCAGGTTATAAATTTTGAACTTTTGTTCGTTTCATTAAGTTACTTCTTTTTTAGATTCTAAATTTTATCTCACATTTCCTACACTTACATACATCCTATAGAATTATATTACAAGAGATTGGATAACTATAATATATAGGCTTCACACTACATTTTATGAGCGTCAAATTGTCTTTGATACACTTTTTTCACCTCAATTATTGCAATGCCAAACTTGTAATGTTTGGTGAGGATTAAATATTAATTTAAGATATTTTAAACTAATTATAATATTTCTGTACCTTGGGTAACAAAATGTAATATAAAATAATCAGAATTCTCTTTAGTAATAATTTGATGTAATAAAAGAAATGTTGACAAATATGTTGGTAATTGGCATTAGCAATTCGCATTTGAAAGCAAGACTATGCTTTCTGCAATAAAGTTTTCATGATTCTAGTCTTTGATTAGTGATTGAAAATTGATTTACTTATTATAATTTAATTAGAATAGTCAAACCAATTAAGTTTAACCGTATTTTCTTAATTAAGTCTATAACAGTTTTATTTGAATCACTATTTAATGTGCAAAGCACGTGAACCTCACTAGTTTTAGTTTTAAGAAGAATATGTATGTTCAAGCTTATGCTCAAATGATTCACCCTGTACTAGATAGTACCTTTGTCCTCCACTAGATGTGCAGCCTTCTATTGTCTTAGTGTCTTACCACCACAATTGAGAAGATTCCGTAGAAGACCAAGGGAAAATAGGAAGAGGGATGTAGATGAAGCACCAAGTCAAAAGAGGTCAGCAAGGTGAAGATGCACAACATGCGATGATTATGATGACAATAAGAGGACTTGTTAGAGAGCTCCCGTGAGGGGAAGAGACAGAGGAATGTAAGAACTTTTCCCTTTGTTTTCCATTTTTTGTTTTTTTAATTTTATTATTTAGATTATATCTTCTTAATAGCTGCTATTGGAGTTAGTAATGCGAAAGGTTGTGCTGGTAAAGGTGCTGTTAGTGAAGGTGCAACTTCACGGGGCAGAGGCAGATGCTGCTGGTGAAGGTGTTGTTGGTGAAGAGGCTGCTAGTGAAGGTGCTGTTGGTGAAAGGGCTGCTAGTCAAGGGGTTACTGGTGAAGGTGTTGATGTTGATGGGGCTGGTGATGAAGGTGCAACTTCTAGGGGAAAAGGTAACAAAGGAAGAGGAAGCAAAGGAAGAGGAAGAGGCAAAGACAGAGTTAGAGGCACCCTAAATCTAAGTGCTTCACTGTAAGTGCAATACTAGTTTTTCATTTTGTTTGCCATTTATTTTTCATGTATTCTGCATACGCTGTTGGCATTCTAAGTGGAGTGGCTACTAGGACTTGCTCACAGGGCTACAGTGGCACCAATTGCTATGCACGTGGATACAGATGCAGGGAATGTAACTGGTATAGAGACTTAGTAGGCAATTACTAATGCATTTAAGTAAAAGAAAACTACTAGGTTTTAGTTAGTATGTGTGGTGATGGATATTTTGAGCAGACAGTTGTTACGAAGTTATGAGAGCTTAATTGTCATTAGTGCCTACCGAGGCTAGCTTTTGTATGTATAATAGTTTCTATGAAGTAATGAGAAGAAGGCATTTGTGTATTCAGGTTGATCTATCATTTATTTGTTGTGATGGTGAATGAGTTCAAGTGGTATGTAAAACAATTGTAATGAAGTGATGACAATAATGTAGCATAACTTGGTAAAGTGATAGAAACTTAGATAACTGATATAAGCTTTCATAATTGATATAAACTTGCAACAACATAGAGCAAGTTTCATAAATTTCTTGCATAACTATTTCACTACAACAATTACAGACACCAAACACATATAAAAACACCCTACTACAACACATTGCTACAATCTATAGCTGCTCTCAAGGTGATGTATCATCCACTCTCCCTAAATACAATCACTTCCTGATCTAGATCAACATGCCGTAGAATTTGCTGAGGAGCACATATTGCCGCACTCATAAAAAAGTTGGTTGGGTGACACCAAGTCCACATTTTACATTTCTTCTGAGGGCAAACATAATATAGCTTATAGATGTTTCATCTTATTATGAGACATTTATAGCTACTCTCAATCGACACTCACAGTATTTGTTCTAATAATTAAACTCTGAAGCATTATAATACTGCTTGCTTGGGTAGTGCTAGAGGAAGACATTGGTGTATGTCTCTGAAATCTGTCCAAAAAGACCTTGTTTAGCAGAAAAATTCATTGTGGCATTTCATCAAGCACGTGGCGTACACACATTCCAACACTACTATTAGCCCGTCTTAACCCCCCTAAACCCTTCTATGACTCCACAAGCACTCATTTACCAAATACAAGAGCAATAATTAAGCCTGCAAATCACCCACATTCCATGGTTGATTTTAAGATTTGATTTGTCAAATATTAATCCCTTAAATCAAACCCTGAAATTCAGCCCTAGAATTTTAACTTAAAGATGAAATTCAAAACTTAACTCTGTGACAGCTTCTGTAATTGCCCCCTTTATATATAGCTTCCTTAACCCCACAATCTTTATTTTCTGCCACCGAAAATACTATTCTTCTCTCTGTCCATGGACAAGCAGCTGCCTCTTACAAGCTCTTCATGGCACCAATGCGCCTTGACCCAGCTGCATCTGTCGTTGCCCTCGTGCGTCTCTCCTCCCTTATCTCTCTTTCTTTTGTCTTTTCTCAAAAAACTTGGTTTGTTTCCTTTAAGAGAGCATCAAGAAAAGAAGAGAATAGATTTAGGCTAACATGGCACTCAAATATATGAAATTATTACATATCCACGGGTCTAAGGATAGTATTACCATTTTTAAAATACAGTATTGTCACATGAGTTAAAAAAACGTTAGTTAGGATTACAGAACTCTAACAGTGGGCATATCTGATACACAATATTCGCATTTCGGGATACGAGTGAAAAATTTTGAAATCTATGTCTCTGATTTTAATTTGTCCTAAATTGAGGGATTAAGTGATATTATCCCTATTCATAATATTAGCCCATCCATAAAACAACTTGGACACAAAAAATGGTATAGAAGAATCTTAAAATAGGAAGAAGACATGATAAATACGGTAAGATGTGAAATGAACTTTATACCGGAAACAAGTGAAAGAATATTGCATCTCGACAAGAAGGTACCTTCTTGCAGGCCACAAAATGAGAAACAGAAGGGGCTGGAATGAAGAAGAAATATAGAACTGATCGATCATGTTGAACATCCTTTACAACATGAACAAATATGCATACTTACAGACACACATATTTATTAATACATAGATTAGCACTCGTAATTTGCCAAGTATGTTGTTGTCAAATCTCGGCCATTCCTTTGTTGGCTTGGCCACTAACCAGCAATGAAAGGTAACATATGAGTGCTTGGGTTGTAAGGTAAAAGAGATGTGGGCAGCAGGAGAATGACCAATAATACGCAAGCAGAACAAGCTAGGAGTTGCTGGGTGGGACTTGATTTAGTTTGAGACAGGAAATACGCTTTGAGGCAACTTTAGGCACTTGGCAGTACTCTGTATTCACATGGAGGGAAGCTTGTTACATGAAAGTGAATATATATGTACAATGCAAAACCAAGGACACGAAACATAGAAACGTGCACCAAAGAAAGAAGATCGTCTAGTTACATTTTATGGTGCTAAATGGTGATGGACTTGGAGGAGCAGTGACGTCAACAATTCCTTCAAGCATCAACAAAACCTTCTTCATGGTAGGCCTCAAATATGGATCTTCTTGGATGCACCAAATAGCAATCATCAGAAACCTCCGTAATTTCTTCTGGTCGCTTATGGCATCCATGTCATCTTCAACCAAAGCATCTATCGTTCCCTCCAGATAGCAGTCATAAGCCCAATAAGTTAAAATTGCTTTGTCCTCGCCAATTTCCATATCCAAATTTCTCCGGGAGCAAATGATTTCTAGCAACAAGACACCAAAGCTATACATGTCTGCCTTTACCGTGATTGGCATGTTCCTAAACCATTCTGGTGCAACATACCCTTCAGTTCCTCTTATGACCGTATGAGTTTCGCTCTTATCCATCCTCAAAAGCTTTGCCAATCCAAAATCAGAAATCCGAGCACTATAGTAGTCATCAAGAAGTATATTTTGAGGCTTAACATCACAGTGTATGATCCGGTTGCTGCACTCGTCATGTAAGTAAAAGAGTCCTCTAGCAATTCCAATGGCAATCTGGGTCTTTGATCCCAACTGAGCTTCAACTCCCCAAAAAGAAAACCTGCTAAACTTTCATTACTCATAAATTCATATACCAGCATACGATGTGCTCCCTCATCACAAAATCCAAGCAACCGAACCAAATTTTTATGATGAGTCTGGCCTATAACATCCACTTCAGTTTTGAACTCATTATCACCATCTTGAATTCTATCCAGCTTTTTCACTGCTACAAGACTACTAGAACTCATTTCTGCAACCCCCTTGTAAACAAAACCGAATGAACCCCTTCCCAATTCTTCCTTGAACCCATTTGTGGCATTTAGAAGCTCTCTGTATGTGAAGCAGCGTAAATTTCTTTCCAGACCACTTTCAGCTTTCCGGTTCCTTGTTAGCTTATTGTTATAGATGAGCATAAATCTAAGACAAATCACACCGAGAAGTACAAAGTTGATAAAAGCAGAGCTGCCCAGAAAAACAAACACCAGGAGGATCACAGCGTCCTGATTCTTCTTGCTTGGGGATGAGGAACCAAGATTTTGTGAAGTAGAATTACTTTTCTTTGTTTTGATAAAAGCCTTCTTATTTAAAATGTCGTCCACTCTCCCGTTTGAGAGTGGCAGCTTTTTCTTCCAACATCTATTACCTCCTGAAATGGCAACAGCACACATGCAATCATCCAAGCAAGAGGCCTTGCACTTGTCATCGTCATAAGGTTGCAACAGCTCGTAGTCACTCGTTGGCCAATCGATGTTTCTGACCGTGTAAAAGTCATAGAGATTTTCTGCAGGTTCCTGTCCATCTTGACAGCTTTGAATAAAATCTGGTACGCAGCCTCTGTAGTCATCATTAGGATCACGTAGAGTAAATGGTCGTGGACACTCACAATCTGGCCTATGATCTATGTTGAGTCTGCAAATCCTATTATACCACAAGCCCCACTACCAGCACTTACAAAGCTTTGAACACAAATATTATCTGGCATTGACCATTGGGCAGACCAGCTTTCGTTGCCCGTAGTAGTCTTTGGACGACGGTAGTGCATGAAAGTTCCATCAAAGTTCAGAGTTGCTCCGTGATAGAAATCTAATCCTGAACTCAACTCACCCCGTGAGAGAGCAAACTTCTGGTTATTGTCACCTGAAATGTAAATGTAGGCCGATATATTGAAGACAAGTTGATAGGTTGTTGAGTTAGAGCCAGCTTTCATGCCATTAGAGTAGTAAGGTTCATTCTCATAAACACCAGGCAAGTTTACTGTACCGAGCTCAACATTCCCATTTGCAACGAAATTGAGCTGGAACCTACCCCGAGAAAAGTTGGTTTCTGTCAGTCGAGAAGAAAGCACACCTCCTACTTCTAAAGTCTGCGAAGGCAAGATGGTATCGGTAGCATGGTCGTAACTTTCCCATAGGGATTCAAAATTTGGATTAGCAAGCACGAAGTTTCCGGTATCCATCATGGTGCCATAGGCAACGGAGCCAACGATGGGATCCGATATCATTGTCTCTTCACCTTGAGGGTCAGTAAGTACTAGCCCCCGATCAGCAGTAAGCTCTACCTCGGATCCCCCTGGTGCGGGATTATCGCCATTTGCATACCAGGTTATGGTCTGCTCAGGTATCTTGTGATACCAAATGGAAAGCAAGAACATGTCACTCTTCCCAAGCTGTTGAAACCCGAACGCAAAATCACCCGCAAGCGAAAGCCATGGGGTGGCACTGTCTGTCGCCGTGAGTGATGCACCCACGGTTATAGTACCATTAGTTTGAGCAACTGCTGAAGATGGCACCAGACTCATTAAGAACAAGAGATGAAGAAGAACACTAGGCATTGCTAGAATAACTTTTATCCTCGCGAATGCCAAAATCATGAGGTATTTAGAGATAGAACATAAAATTTCATCCAAATCAACCAACGAACCAAAGATATACTGTCCTCCTTTCATTTTCGTAATGGCGTAGAAGACTGAAGAACACTGATATATCATCATACTTAATTACCCTGAATTGCCTAACTCCTTGAAAGCTACCATATGACTCATCTTGGTTCAACCTCCTTGGACTGGAAAGTAAAAAATGCAAGACAGATACATGTTTCCAATCATCTCCAAGCACGAATACGGTAACAGGTTGAACTTTTCCTTCTGTGGTACAATTTCATTGGCCAAATAAAGTTGGTCCAAACTGGCTGCAAATATTCTGGGATTGCTTGCCGGCTTAGAATTGAATTCGGAAACGTAGTCAACTCTATGAGACAAAGTTTGTGCCATGATGGATGAGGATCTTGCAATCAAGAACAGTAACAATTATTGTTTACAACGACTTTGACTTATTCAAGAAACCAAACAATGGGAAGGGAGAAATAATATACAGGTGAGAATAAAGTATAGAGCAGTTGGAACCTTGGACTGCAATCTTGTGTAGACTTCAAAGGGCTCCGAGCAATTGTGGACGTCAAACACCCACTTCAAAGGGTTCCAAGCAATCCTGTGTAGACTTCAAAGTGTTCCAAGCAGCCGGAAATTTACGTGAATAGTTAGTATGGCAACGATTGCTAGGTACGGCTTTTCACGATATAATATTTGGTGGTTGTCAACATTAGGTCATGAGCATATATAATACAGCGTATTAAAAACTAATAGGGCTAATTACACCCATGTCCCTGAAGTTTGGGAATAATTACACGCGAGGACACAAAGTTTCAAAATGTAACATACGTGACCAAAAACGTTAAAAAAAGTAACACTTTTATCCAAACCGTCAGTATTCCGTCTAAAAAGTATAATTTTCGTCATTACGTATTTTGAAAATGGCAATACTACCCCTGTACAGTATATCGTCACAAAAAGTATAATTTTCTCTCTCCACAATTTAAACCCTAAATCTGAAGTCACTGCCGACAGCCTCCCTCCGCCGCCCCATGCCGCCAGCAGCCCCCCTCCCCACCACCGCCGGCCACAAACTCAACTGATCAGACCACCATGACCCAACAACGGGCCACCACCGTAGGCACCAGTCTCTTGCTCGACGCCTTACACCATTTTCGGCGAGGGCAGATGGCCAACAACGGCCACTGCTATTCTTCACCGGCGATTGCCACCAACCAAACACCAATGTACATCCCCATCGATCGGCCCACCCACGGCCGGTGACAGCACAACCACAACTGCTCGCTTCCACAGATCGGCCCACCCACCGTCGCTGTCGGAGCAGACCCACCACCAGGCATCGATCGCACCGGTGGGCGCGATGGTGCAAGCCCATCGTGGTGGTGATGGCGCTGCCTTGCTGGTGGTCACGGTGGCGTGTATCTCGATGGAGGAGGCCGGTGTCGTGACGTAGCTCGGTGATGCTTGCGATCTCGGACGGCGTGGGGTACGGAGGTATGGCGACCGCGACAGGCAGATCAGTATGGCGACCGCGATCTTACAGCATCGGTGCCTCACCGGAGGGCCTGCTACTGCGCTGACGGGGAAGGGGAAGGCAGACGGTGTGGGGGGGGGGGTGTGGGTGCTGGGTGTGGGGAGAGGAAGAGGCAGACTCGTGAGGGTTGGGTAGGGGCGCAGGGGGGTGGGGGTGGGGGTGGGTGCTGGGTGTGGGGAGAGGAAGAGGCAGACGCGTGGGGGTGGGGTGGGGGCGCGGGGGGTGGGGGTGGGTGCTGGGTGTGGGGAGAGGAAGAATAAACAGTAAATTAAGTGGGTAATTGATTTTAAAGTCAGGGGCAATCAAGTCTTTTTGTTAAAATCGTTAAGTATTTTTGTATTTCGTTTATCAATGGACATAAGTGTTACATTTTGAAACTTTGTGTCCTCGCGTGTAATTACCCACAAACCTCAGGGACATAGGTGTAATTAGCCCAAACTAATAATACTATGCTGACTAAGCAAGGTTGGCAAGTAGTGGGCCCACTATTTATATTTATCTTTGTTAGGTAAAATTTTGAAATTCATGTCTTCTCTTTCATCTCCCATATGTTTTCATGCACTTCTCTCGCTCCTTTTTCTCGTCTAAAAAAAATTAAATTTTTTATCATTATTAATAACACAGTGAGATGTAGGCGGTGAGTGTAAAATGTGTGTTACGTCAAGGAATTTAGGGTTTATCCCATTTTATATGAGTAGTTAGATAACTAGGGTTAGTAAAAAATAACTAGAATTAGTAAAAATATAGATATGTTATATTATATACGGTTGGTTCGGTTTATGCGATTTCAAAAATTCGAATCGAATCGACCTAACCAAATGTACGGTTTGGAAAGAAAAAAAAAACCACACCGATTGATTTTTAGATCGGTTTGGAAATATACGGATTTGTTGGTTCGGTCGGATCGATTTTAACGGTTTAAATGCTCACCCTTAAAGTACGGTTATGCGAAGATGCTTGTTAGTTTGTATAAATCTTCAAGTCGTTTTTTCTCTTTTAATTGATGCAATACTAAATTTTGCCTCCAATTTAGGCCAGAAGAGTAAACTAAAAGGATGAAAGGTGAATCTCTTTAGTATTGCAACGCAAGTAGCATGCACGGAATAAAATTTTGGCATTCACCGACAGATGTAAAGAAGCAAATAAGAACGAGAACAACCAAATGTTATTCCTCACCTCCATAAGTACAATACCAATCACCCCAAAATTGTTCCCAATCCAAAGGAACCCCAACAAATCAAGAATCACTATTGCAAATCTGGTTGAAAGGAAAAACTAACCAAAATGAAAAAAATAAACTGACCAAAATCCATCTACTATACACAGCAATCAAAGAATCTTTGAATCACCATGTTAAAAATGAGAAAAAATAATAATCAAATGAAATAACTAGAATACCCAATGATACTTGCAGTGGTAGAAAACCCAATGGCTGCTGCTACTAATGATGCTTGCCCCTAATCTGGATGGGCTTGAACAAATCATTGGGCTCCCAGAGATAATCCAACGGACATGGCCGCTTCATCCAGCTTGACCCATGGTTTCCCTTTGCCACTCCAATGCAACAAGCTGACCTCTTTAATGCCGCTCAAATGTTAAAAAATTTAATATGAACCTTTTCTGGCAGTGTGACATTGAAAGCAAATTTAGTATCTTTTGGAAGAGAAGAAATGACTTGAAAATCTACATAAACTGACAAGTATTTTCGCATCGCTGTACTTATATTCTTGCAAAAAACGACTTGTGTCATGACAGAGGTCAACGATTTTTAGGAGAGGCGAATTTGGAAAGACCAAATTAAATTGATTTAAAAAAAGTCTATTTTCTTTTTTAAGTCTACCCCTTGTTCAGAAATTTTTAAAAGTCATCCCAATTTTTCACAACTTTTCGAAAGAAACCCACCCTTCACCAAGTTTTAATCCCAAAACCCTTCAAAACCTAATTTTTCCAAGAAATTTAGAAGGCTCATGTGATGAAGCACACGTTAATCATTTTTTTTGTAAAGCACAACTCATATCCAACACTTCCATTAACATGGGTTCCGAACAAAACTGGGTCAGAGTGATTTTCTTGCTCAAAAAGTATTTAGTTGGTCTGAAGCGACCCACTGTAATATCATTAACACCATTAACACCCATCTCTACTTTATAATAAGTTTACACCTGACATGGACCAAAAGGTTCAGTTGCGGTTTTTGGTTTAAGTAATAGATTTGCATTCATAACAAAGATACAGAGAAGGACATGTCATAGTAGATGAGTCTGTCCATCTCTAACACCGTCGACACCTATCTCAACTGTATAATAAGTTTGCACCTAACATTGACCAATAGGGTTAGTTGCGGTTTTTGGTTTAAGGATTAGATTTGCATTTATTACAAAGATACAGAGAACACATGTTATTACATGAGTCAGGGGCGGATCTAGAAAATCTAATCGGAGGGCGTCAAAAAGTTATAAAAAAAAAATTGAGTTTGTTAGCTGAGATAAAATAATTCAAAAGATTTAAGTTCACATAAAACATGAATAATAAAAAATACATTATAATTATCGTCATTGTTGAACACGTTAAATATAAAATAGATTGCTCAATTTGACTATTAAAAAATATATTTTTACTATGCATAGTGATTTATTTAACTTGCTAAGATTAGTCAACAATAATTTACTAATTTTGCATGGAAAAAGCTTAACTCTTACTGTATAAATATATTACTAATGTAATTATTAATTTCATGAGTACATTAGTTACGTAAAAGTTAACCAACTATAAGAATTTAAACTAAAAAAAGAAGAACGAACCTTTTTTTGTAATGTGAGAATTTAGAATTTGGGATTTGGAAGAAAGAAGATAGAGTAAGAAAATAACAAAGACAAAAACTATGACATGATAGAAAGATTAAAAGATACAACAAAAAGAAGTCTTAATAAATTAATGTTACAATATAGTCAATTTTTAAAAATATTTTAAATATGTTTATTCATTATTTAAAAAACTAAAAAAAATTCCAAAAATGTTGAGGGGGTGCCATGGACCCCCCCCCCCCCCCCTTCCTTCGTCCTCCCTCCTCCCCCGGTCATGGGGCTGGTCCGCCCCTACAAGGGCAGACCCAAAGTACAGTAGAAGGCTAGCTAGTAAAGGATCAGCGCTACCATATAATAACATACTTGACCATGTGAAATGGAGGGGATCTTGGGGATAGTTACGTTGATTCCGTACGTGTTTCCTTCGATAGGGATAATATACCTTTCTTAAGGAGGTATGACTTGAATCTTAGGCATCGCAATTGATTAAATGTTAAAGAGAAAGTGAATTAATGCTGTGACATATAACTTTCATGTCACGGTGAGAGGGTTCCCAACATAGGTGAGCTGAAGTATCCAACTTAAAACCTTTAAATTTGAGCCAGTGAAAAAATTTACAAGCCTCATATGATTGAAGTATTCGTTGTCCATTTTTTTAGAGGGAAATTTAATATCAACAGTTCTTACAGTAACATCAATTCTGAACAAAGTTGGGTGAGAGTGATTTTCTTATCAAAAAGTACTTAGTTGGTCTGAAGCGGCCGCTATAATATCGTTAACACCATTAAAGCCTATGTTGATTTTTTGTTTCCTTTGACTAGAGATAATACCTTTCTTACGGAGGTTTGAATTGAATGTTAGGCAACGCAGTTGACTTCTAATTAAAGAGAGAGCGGGTTAACGCTCTGAGATATATCAATCATGTCACATTGAGAGGGTTCTAGCATAATTGGCCTAAAATATCCAACTCAATAACTATTGACTTTAATCTAAGTCTTATTTCAAAGCAAAATTTATGTTCAACACTTCCATTAACATGGGTTCCGAACATAACTGGATGAGAGTGATTTTTCAATTTAAAACGTATTTAGTTGGTCTGAAGCAACCCGCTTGGATATCATTCAAATATTACCACCTTTATATCTCTAGAGTATCATAAATTCACATCCACACTACAGACCTATAGGGATTGTTACGTTGATTTTGTGAGATTTATGACGCTACATCTACGTAGCTTCATATGGCAGGCAGCATAAAGTGTTCCCCAACATATAAGGGAACTTAAGTTTTGAGCAAGCGGGGAGGCCTATTAGACGATGTATATAGCTTTTAGCCACGCTTAATTCATGTTCTACTGCTGGAGCAAGTCATTTTTTTGAAGCTAAAGTGTTGATTAATTTGTAGTTTTTCCAACATACATGGACATAACTAGAAGGAAAAATTTTGGTTGCTACCTACGTTGTACCCGTTAATATCAACATTTCTCGATATTGCGTTGGTGATTCTTATTTAGTGACATTAAAAAGTATAATAAAAAAATTGACGTTGAAAGTGTTTACAGAAAATCAATAAAAACATTTAACGAAGTCAACCACACATGGGGTTGGGAAGGCATATTATCAGCTGTAAACCCATTAAAGATGCAGTGGCTTAAAGAGTAGACGAGTTAGAAAGAACAGACGTTCCCTAAATTCAGGGAAGTTTGGAAAGCGAGGAGGAGGAGCAAGAATGATGTGGGGAATCTACATCTACATCTATGCACCAAATATGTGGATACCATTGGTATAATCTTTGCCTCTCAAATTTTTAATCCCTTTTTTTTTTAAAAAAATTGTTACTTAAATCCACGTAATTAAGCGTTGTAATATAATTGACCAGAAGAAGAAACAGGCCAAAAAATGCTACCGTTCCTTCATCATGCACACAATACAACCTTGTAAACAACAATCTCGGAAGGTTATAACAATAAAATTCTAATCTATCTATCTATCTATGACATCGACAGATCGGAGTGGTTGATAAGCCAACTGTTGATCTTATTTTATTGTCTTTTGCCTTAACTTGTTGACATGCAAGAGTTTTATTGGACAATTTCAGGAACCGATTAATTCTCTTTGATTCAAAAGAAGTGGGTTCACAGTAAATGTGGAAGTGTCACAAGCAATACGGTCCGACTCGGATGCCATATATATTGATGTGAGGCTCTCTGAGAGTGATCATGATACCTCACAGAGGGCCACAAATGCCAGTGTTCCACGAACTGTCTTGTCAAGGTGACTTCGAAGGGATTGGCCAGTTATGAAAGGAATTCATCGCGCTCTCTTGGTTTTTTGTTAGATTCTCACAAGTGTTCAAACATAGAACCAAGTAACTGCATGAAACCGGCTGCACATAGGGTCTGTTTGATTGAGTTTTTGTTTTCAGTATTTTCAACCGGAGAAAAAAAACGCGTTTGATACATAGATTTCATTTTTTTATTTTTCCGACAGTTTTGAAAATCAATTTTTTAAACAGAACTGTTTTTTACTACAGCTTCCCTCGTTCAAGACTACTTTGCCGCACCTCCTCAACAATGACACCTCTGCAATGGATGTGGAAAACGGACCACCCAGTGATAACGAAGAAGAGGACAACCAAATGGAGACCACAAATCAGGTAAGCATGCCTAAAATCAATCTATCGCATGCTCTCAAATAAAAAATCAGACAACCATGGCGAAGAACTCTCATCATCAAAGTGGTAGGAGCCCTGTATACTCCTTCCAATCTAAGCCACAGACTTCATGGAATTCGGAAGCCAACTGGGATCATTCAACTCATTGACTTTACCAACGGATTTTACTCAGTTAAGTTCGATGCAAGCACCGACTATACCAAGGCCCTTGAACACGGCACGTGGTTCATCAGAACTAGCTACCTCGCGTGCTCCTAGTGCTCTGGCACAAGGACTCACTCTTGGGGATAGGCGACTCCTCCGTAGGGATGGCAAGGCCCTTGAACACGGCACATGGAGGGGAAGGGAAGGGATGGGGGTAGGGCCAGGGGGGGACGAACTTGTTTGTGTGTATAACTGTGGTGATGGATGATTAAGGGTGGGGGTGGGGACCCTGGTGTCTGTTCTCTGTGTGTGTGTGTGTGTTTATGTGTGTGTGAGTCGCGATGGTTAGGGAAGGGGCGAAGCATGGAGCAGTGTTGGGTTTGGTGGGCAACGATGTGTGGAAATGTTGGGTTGGTTTGGCATGTTGGGAGTCACTGTTGGGTCAGTGGTTGGTAGCGAAAGGGGGCAGAAATATGGTCTTTCTTTTTTGTCACAATTGTAGATGAATTAATGCTTTTGTCCCTAACGGTGTATGAGCACCGTGATTTATAAAGAAAGGGGGTTAGGTACTTATCAATTACATAAATAAAGCTCCAAACCCCACATATAAAACTTGAAAATATGGGTTCTAAGTAATATTTTCGTGTAGTTTCAAGATACTAATTATCTAAGCCTTTTATCCCTTGAATATGTTAGTGACTAAAATCACTATAGGAGCTTTCAAATCCAATGGAATTCTTCCTTCTGAAATCATTTTTTGCTCTAGAACACTGTACTAAATAATCGCTCTGTCCTATAAAACATTGATCATATTTTTTTAGACTATCATATAAAAGCTGATCACTTTTCAAAAGTAAGAAAGATTTCATAAGTATTTTTTCACGTTTACCATTCTTATACTTTTTTTTTATTCTATTTCTCTCTCCACATTTAATCATCCACCAACTCATTTTTCTCTTTCCTGACTCACTTTGTAGGGATGGCAATTGGGGGGGGGGGGTCGTATGCAAACTCACCCGCCCCGCTGCCCCTGAAATCCCACCCTGCCCTACACCGGGTTATAAGATCTCAATACCATATCCGACCCTAAAATACTTTAGAAAACCCATCCATGGCCCTCCCCTTGGCTCGACTCATTTACGTCTAGTAAGGGAGAAAACCACCGAAGCAAGGGAAAGTATAAAACTTCTGAAAATTCACGGAGCTTACCTTCGGGATTAGAATCAATGACAGGAGAATCGACAGCTTTTCTAGCTTCTAATATCTGCTTAATTGCTTCCAGTAGTTAGTCATGATGAGGTGGAAATGGACTGACTAGCTCCTCGACAACAGTGTTTCATATTTTTCCATTAAGATGCTACTCAGTAAGTCTATGATAATTCTGGTTGTTTCCAGTGGGGACGGCTCCTTTTTGTTTATGTACTGCTACGTTTGTTTGGATATATACCTTTGTTCTACAAGCCAAAAGATTAAGGAAATGTGAAGTGAACCTAACAATAAAAGCAGCGCCGGGGGGGGGGGGGGGGAAAGAGAAGAAGGAGGTGCGGTAGCTGGTGGGGAAGCTCAGTGGAGTCGCCAAGAACATATATACATATATATACATATATATATATATACATACACATATATATGTATGTATATATATATATATGTGTATTTGTATATATATATGTATATGTATGTATATACATATACATATATATACATACATATACATATATATACAAATACATATATATATATATATATATATATATATATATATATGTATATGTATGTATATGTATATATATGTATATGTATATGTATATGTATATATATATATACCAGGGCGGGAGCGAGTCGCGGGGCAGGTCAGATACCAAGTTGGGTTGGATGAAATACCACACCTGACCGTAACCTGCTGCGGATAAAAAAAAAAACCATACCCGCCCTGTGATCCTGTCAAAGTCAAAATGACCCATTCCTATCAGATCGGGACGAGTCGGGGATCCGCCGGTTGTGGGTCTTATTGCCATCCCTATCACTTTGTTCCCTTCCTCACTCTTTCTCTCTCTTTGGGTTGAATATGAAATTCATAAAATATGACTCTTGTTCTAAATAAACGTGCAAGTCAAACATGATCAATTAATCAGAGATAGAGAGAATAATTTTTTACTCTATCTATCTCAAAAAAATTAATTATATTTTCTTTTTGAGCTGTCCCAAAAAAATTAATCACTTTTTAAATTAGGAAAGATTCTGTTGGTGTTTTTTCATATTTGCCCTCTTTATATTTATTTTGTTCTATTTTCACTCTCGACATTTAATCCTCACCAACCCATTTTTTTCTCCCGACCCACTTTCTTCCTCTCCTATTTTTTATAGGGTAGAATGAAAAACTCATATGACTCATATCTTAAATAAGCGTTGTGACGACCCCATGTTTGCCAACTGTGACGACCCGAGCCGTCAATCACCCAATTCAATATATTTTCCAACACAATGACAGCGCAATCACAATCAGATTACATGCGCTAAAAATCGGTTACAAATATTTCTAAAACTCCAAACTGCATGTCCCGCTCACATCCCCGCTTTTATGTGCTCACAAAAATAATCATCTGCACTTGATGGGGGGTGAGCCGGGTAGCCCAGTAAGTGTAATAATCATAGCACCATAGGATCAGAATCAAACACGCTAAACAATTCAACATCAATGAATATATATTTGATAGTCAAACCGTCAACACAACTGCTTAGTACTCTGAACAATTAGTAAACCAATTCAGTATCCAAGTTGCACATCAAACATTTTCGGTATCCCTAAAGGGATCCGCCAAAGCTCAGCTGTACCATAACATAACGTATCATGCACGTAGACAAATCATTGGAGCACTGTCATTGATCAAAAGTACTAAAGCCACGTTTCGCAAACATATTTCAAAAACAAGATGTTTACCAATATTCAAAACAAAGCATTTAAGCAGGATTTCAGGTTAACAGTGTTTAGAAGTACAACGAACGTTTAGAAATAAATAACCACGTGGCATAAAAGAATAGTGATATGGAATTCCCCTTACTTAAATCCTGAAGAATCCACTGATACAATTGCTCCCAATCACGCTTTATGATTCCTTTTTCATAACCATGACTAATCGTCTTCTCTCACTCTTTAGTTGTCAATCTACTGATGAAAGTCAAAGATAACTTAAAGTAGTTTGAAAAGATCAAAGGCCTAATTATAAAAACTTCTACGAAGCACGAGGTGGAAAGAAACATGAAGTGGCAAAACAAGGCAGTGCCACCTAACAAGCACGACAATGCTGACCAAAGCACGACAAGGCTCGAAGCACGAGGTGGTAAAACAAGGATGTCCCACCTAACAAGCACGACAAGGCTTGAATCACGACGTGTCACAATACTATGTTGACATGTCAAAGCATGACAATGATAGGTAGCATGAAGTGTCGATCAGAGAAGTAATCAACACTGAGTCCTCAATAAGCACAAGGTGTCACGATTGCGTGAAGACACCTAACAAGCACGACAATGTCAATCCCCATTGTCACTTAAAATCATCATTAATTTTTTTCCTCAATCCACCCAGTAATATTCGAGCACCTCTAAAATTTTGGAGTGTTACAAGCGTGCAAGTCAAACACAATCAAATATTATGAAACGTAGTGCTAGATATCTTTGCACCCTACGATATGCCAATGGACATTGATTGGATTGATTGAAAACCTTCTTTTTTTCCATTAGTTCTTGTGTTTTCACCAAATGATGATAAGGTAGAGGTTGTGTGCTGACAATATTTATTTTACAGCTAATACTATTTAATGCTTCAGATGCCTGTCTCTACCATAAAGTTATGTGATGTTTATAATTGGCCACCTTGGAGAAATGAAAATACAAGCATTTAAACCATATACCGGTAAGCTTTCGGAGTTAGCTGAGACGGTTGATTAGGCCACCCAGGCTAAATGCAACAATTTGAGAGAATGCATTTGGTAAACCATTTGAAATCCTAGTCAAGATGGAAGATTAAGGTGTTCGAAGGATCTAGCATATTTAAAGACATAAAGCTTTCAGAAAGTCCAAGAAAACACGTTGAAAGCCAGAGTATGAAAAAAACTTGGGTGATTTGCAAACTTTCTTTAGTATTGATTTCACCACAAGGCAGCTCTAATTCCATTCTGTAAAACACTATATATCTGACATAAACCTCCATCCTTGAGTTTCATGCATTCATTTAAGTGAACATGAGAGATGACGTTAAGGGGAATGGATCTATTGCATGTTATGAAGGTAATCTCTCTTCATACCTTTCATTTATTGTATGGTTTAACTTAGTTAGCCATACGAGTGATGTAGTTCTAGGGTTAGAATAAGGGAAAATTAGGTTTTGAGGGGTTTTGGAGTAAAAACTTTGTAGAAGGTGGGTTTGTTTTGAAAAATTGTAAAAAAAAAAAAAAGGGCTGCTTTTTAAAATTTCTGAACAACGGAAGAGGTTAAGAATAAAAATGGGTTTTTTGAACTCCTTTGATTTGCTCTTCTCGAATTACCCCTGCCCACAAGAGAAAGACCCCCCTGTTCTGGTCCCCTCCCCCACACCCGAGAGCTTCCCTCTCTCCAAATCAAATCTTTCGTTCCAAAAAGTGCTTGCACCCTTACAACCCCACCCGCCGTCAACCCCCCCCACCCACCCCCTAACCCTTACCCCATCCACCCAACCACATACCCTTACCCATAACCAACTTCAATTTTCCTCCAATTTCGTACGGCCTTTTTTCCCAAACCACCTGGACTCCTTCGCGCGCACACACAGAGCACTGGTCTTCTCTATCGACTTCTCCCCAATTTATTCAATCTCTCTCACTCTGTTTCATGTTACTCTCTGACACGACTCTCTCACTCTCTCTTTTTGTGTCACACACGGCCATTAAAATTCAACAAGTGTGGTGTTTGGGATCGTTGGCTTCAGTGAGTATCATTTGGTTTTTTATCTCTTAAGTGTGAAGAGGAATTGTTATTTTCTTCAACACATTTTTATCACTACTGACTCTTTTTCTCAGTTGCAAACTTAGGGCTTTATTTTTACAAAAATTCCCTTTTGTTTTTGGAAATTTAGGGATTCGTAATTCCTCTTTATGTATTTCGTTTAGGGAGAAGAAGAATATGGCAGGAAAGGCATATGTTGCATTTGTTGGTCGAAGACTAGGAATTAATTCCACTTTTGATGAATGTTTTGCTCAGATATCTCGTTATGAAAATGGGTTCAGTGTTCTTTCTCTTCTAGAGAAGAGGCTAAAAGAGCTTTTGATGCCTTTCGTAGAGAAAGCATTTTGCAAAAAGGTAGGGAGTCTTTTTAGTAAGTATGTTTGAGTTGTCTTTTCCACAAGTTTAACTTCTATTTTTTTCTTACATATTTTGATATTGTATATTCCTGTGTTGGAGAATCCTATGTATGCATGCCCACTCTATGGAAAATCCGGTTTGCTTGTCGTTTCACATTCTAAGATTGACGTAGGCCGTCACTTCTATAAATGCCCAAGTCTGTAAGTGTTTCCTTGGTTAATGTAAACTTAGCATGTAATGCTTGTCTTTATTGTCCATCAGTTTCTAGCCCATTTGTTATTCATTGCCTCGTAGGAATATAAGGGTTTCTTCACTTGGGTAGACAAGATATATGGCATCACATGTTCTTCAGATGGATATGCCACCTCTATTAATTCTTTAGATGTCGAGGCCCTTACAACTGAGCTCGAGAAGGTGAAGAAAGAAAGGGATGATGTCGTTCAAAAGTGTGACATGTATTTAAAGATCTTGCACAACTTTGAGGACGTGAAGCTTTGAGAAAATTTAAAACAACTTTTACGCATTTGTCATGAAGGGGTCTCAGTGCTTCATTTTTTGAAACCAACTTTGGTTTGTACTGTTTTTTCCATTGGAGAAAGTTGGAATGAAGTTGTTGGGGCTCACAATTACTGCAAGCACGTCCCGAAAAGAATAAGGCCAATTGTTGATGCCGAAATGGCTTATACGGACCATTGACAGCCACGGCTTTCCCTGTCCTGCGAATGAAGTCAAGCTTTAAGAAAGCAAAACCGAATTGAGAGGAAGAACCTTGTGACTTCAGGACATTAATATTCTCTTGCCTCGCTCAAGAAGTTGATTCTTCTATAAGATATCAAAGAACAAACACAACGTGTTTGTTCTTAAGTTAATAGGGTATAGACATGGTTAATTTGATACAAGTCGTTTTATGCAAGAATGAAAATAATATTATGCAAAAATGCTTGTCAGTTTTGGCAGATATTCAATTGTTTATTCTCTTGCAACGAATGCAATAGTAACTTTGCCTAAAGGAAGGCGTGACATCAGAGCCTCCAAAGATTTGCCTATTAAATCATGGTAGGGTACAAGACATGTAGATTTTAAAATCTAGCCACACATACGTATTAGTAAAGGATCGAAACGTGTCACATATACCGTTTCTTAGCGTGATGAAAACAATACATCCCGCCACAAATATACTTGTTCTTAATAGGCAAACAGTACATTCGGCCGAACAGCCTAGATTTGCCTGTTTTGAACAGGCAAATCTACCTCTGCAAAAGTAAGCTCTGATATAAGCTCTTACGCTAAGGAAAAGTTTCGATTGCATTGATTGCAAGAAAAGAAACGGCTTGAATATCTGTACAAACTAGGAAGCGTCTTGCATATCCATACTTGCATCGTTGCAGAAAATGACTTGTGTCAAAGTAAACCACGTTTATACCCTGCATTTTGTGCTTCTTGTCCTACGATAAAATCAACTTCCTGACCGGTGCAAAAGAGTATCAACGTTCTTTCACATGGGCACCCACTTAATTTGGTTTTGTTTTTATAAACAAACTTCATTTGCAAGCAACTTAAGTGGCTGTCAACGGCCCGTAGAATTGTGCAATGATAATGCTTTTTCCGTAGGTAAGGTTTCTTTCTGCAAGGATACTGTAGTAAGAAACGACTTGAATATCTTCACAAGCTGACAAGCACCTTTGCATGTCCGTACTTTGAATTCATGCAGAAAAGGGTGTCCTTGCGGAAGGACGTTGATACTCTCTTGCACCGCTCAGGAAGTTGATTCTCTCATAGGATAAGAAGCGCAAAATGCATCGCTTTTGTCCTTAAGCTAGTAGGGTGTACATGGTTTGCTTTGACATGTCATTTTCTATAAGGATATAAGTACAGATATAGGAAGATGCTTGTCAGTTTATGCAGATATTCAAGTCATTTTCTTCTCATCCAACTCTTTTCCCCAAATTTGCCTAAGGGAAGAGCTTATATTAGAGCACATTTTTATTTCCTGAGATTTTAGGAATTATGATAACATAAAAGCTAATGAAAGTGAGTGGAGGTCCTAATCAAAGTGAACAGAGGTCCTTGCGGAAGGACGTTGATACTCTATGCCCTTTCAATTTGGTTAGGACATCCACTCACTTTGATTTTGGATTTCTTAAAGTCATTTTTTCTTCTCTTACACCTAATGCAATAAAAAATTATCCCTTGTTTGTGAACGAAGATAGGCTTTAAGAAATTGAAACCAAAGTAAGTAAAAAAAAAAGGTAATAGGGTAGGTTTACTTTGTCACAAGTCAATTTTTGTAACAGTGCAAGTCCTGATATGCAAATATGCTTGTCATTTTGTGCTAATATTCAAGTCATTTCTTCTCTTGTACCCAATTCAATAGAAACTTTGCCCTGTTTGAGAATAAAGATGTGGTTTTGGAGTTCTTAAAGCTCTTCCTGCGCAAACTGGGCAAGTGTGGCTGTCAACGGTACTAGAATTCGTGCTACACCACAATGGCACCATGTGTATAGGTTGGAGCTAGAAGTACTATTTTTGTCAGTGTAGAAATGATATTGGAGACATGAGTTCGATCTTTTTGGGCAAATGTTGTTCCCGGCATTAGGGCAAGTTCTTATGCATTACTTACATGTTATCCCCTGCAAACCCACTCCCAGTATGATTTGCATGTGTTAATCAAGTCGCCAGCGTTCATCCTGAGCCAGGATTGAACTCTATATGAGATTCATAGTTGCATTACTTATAGCTTCCTTGTTCGTAGACAAGGCAGATTCGGAATTATCTTTCATTCCATTCCAAGGCCTAACTTGTATCCATGCATTTCATAATCGCCCGGAGTTTACTCCCCGAAATATAGCCATCATTGCCCCCTCACGTCAATACCACGAGTTCGCATACGCCTGGAGTTTCCTCCTACAAATATTGCCATCCTTTTTTGTTTCAATCTCTTACTGTGTTATTTTAACGACAAAATAAACACATCTTCAAATACTAGTGGTTGTTTGACTTGGGTGAGTTATAAATATGCCGTCGCATTTAGCAGTTTCCCTATTTGTAACTTTAGGGGTTTATAATCGATTCGCAGTAGATGTTCTACAATTTTAAGAAATCCAAATTTGTAGAAGATAACGAACCACCTCAACAAAATCCTTATGGTTAGCTTTTGTGTTATCTTAATTCCTAAGATTTGCTTTGACTTCGACAAATGGGCTTAAATGACCTATGTTTCCAGTCGATCAAGGTAGACGAGAGCCACTATAGTATTAGCGACACTACTGAAGCCGACTGAACTGTAGTGTTTTACACCAATTATGACGAATGATGTACATAGACCTGTTTTTATAAATCTATGTGTACCGTGGAGTGAAATTTGGTCGGGGAATGGAAAATATTTTGGGCTTTACGATATCGGTAGATGATGATGGCTCAGAAGACTTAGCTAGAACCGCTTTGAGATGAAAGGTCTACAGCAATGTGGATCAGCAATTATCTCGATATCTATATGAAGTTTATGATTTTCTCCATACATATGATGCACCACTTTTATAGGCAAATGATAAAAAGTTACGAAGAGAATAATGGTTTATTCGGCAGCCCAAAGGCCCGTTTATAGAGTTCTGCAGCCCAAAAACAGCCCTCAATATAGAAGTCTGAGAATAACATCCTTCAATGAGGCAAATATTTGGGTGCTCTGATATAAGCTATTCCCTTAGGCAAAGTTCGGGAAAAGAGTTGGATGAGAAGAAACAACTTGAATATATGCACAAACTGACAAGCATCTGCGCATATCCGTACTTGCATCCTTGTAGAAAATGACTTGTGTCAAACCAAATCAAGTACACCCCTATTAGCTTAAGAACAACAACGCTGCGTTTTGTGCTTTGTCCTGCAGTAATTGTGAACCCTAGCATTATCCTTCCAACTTTCTCCAATGGAAAAGACAGCACAAACCAAAGTTTGTTTTAAATTTGGTTTACAAAAAATGAAGCACTAAGAATCCTTCATAGTTGAGACCTATCTACCAAATTCATAAAAAATCACAACGAAGTCTGACAAATGCGTGAAAGTTGGTTTAAAATTTCTCAAAGCTTCACGTCCTCAAAGTTTTTCAAGAGCTTCAAATACATGTCACACTTTTGAAGGGCATCATCCCTTTCTATCTTCACCTTCTCAAGCTCAGCTATAAGGGCCTCAACATCTAAAGAATTAATAGAGGTTACATCACCATCTGAAGAACAGGTGCTGCCATATATCTTGTCTACCCAAGTGAAGAAACCCTTGCATTCCTGGGAGGAAATGAATAAAAATAGGCTAGAAACTGATGGAGAATAAAGATAAGCATTACATGCATGCTAAGCTTACATTAACCAAGGAAACACTTACAGACTTAGGCATCTGTACGTAGAAGTAACGTCCCATGTCAATCTTAGAATGTGAAACAACAAGCTCACTGAATTTTCCATAGAGTGGGCATTCATACACAAGAATCTCTAACATAGGAAATAATAATTATCAAAATACATAAGAAAAAACATAAAAAATAAAATTATAAAAAAGTGAACTCAATATAATTATTAAAAAGACTCCCTACCTTTTTGCGAATCTCGCTTTCTCTACGAAAGGCATCAAAAGCTCTTTCAGCCTCTTCTTTAGAAGAGAAAGAACACTGAAACTCATTTCCTTAACTAGAAATATGAGCAAAACATTCATCAAAAGTGGAATAGATATCTTGGTCTTCGACCAACAAATGCAACATATGCCTTTCCTATCATATTTCTCTTCTCCCTAAACGAAATAAATGAAGAGGAATTACAAATCCCTAAATTTCCAGAAACAAAAGGGGATTTTTTTTTTTTTGTGTAGAAATAAAGCCCTAAGTTTGTAACTGAGAAAGAGAGTCAGTGGTGATAAAAATGTGTTGAAGAAAACAACAATTCCTCTTTACACTTAAGAGATAGAAATCAAACGATCCTTACACTAAAGGCAACGATCCCAACACCACCGTTGTTGAATTTCAATGGCCATGTGTGACACACAGAGAGAGTGAGAAAGATGGAGTAGATGGAATAGATTGGGGAGAAGCCGAGAGAGAAAACAAGTGCTGTGTGTGTGGGCGTGGAGGAGTTCAGGTGGTTTGGGGAAAAAGGCTGTATGAAATCGGAGGGAAATTGAAGTGGGCTGTGGGTGGGTGAATAGGGTGGGGTGGGTGGGTGGGGGGTTGACAGTATGGGGAGTAGGGGTGCAAGTACTTTTTGGAGCGAAAGATTTGACTTGGAGAGAGGGGAAACTGTTGGGCGTGGGAAGGGGACCAGAACAGGGCGTGGTTCTCTTGGGGGTAGGGGTAATATGGGAAGAGTAAATTAAATGAGTTCAAAAACCTATTTTTTCTTAACCTCTTCCCTTGTTCAGAAATTTTAAAAAGCAACCCCACTTTTTCATAAATTTTCAAAGTAGACCCACTTTCTAGAAAGTTTTTACCTCAAAACCTCTCAAAACTGGGGCCCATACGTTTACCATATTCATTTTCTGTTTTTTACAATGATGATAAAAAAAGATTCTTTTTTTTGTACTCTTACATTTTCTGTTTTCGTTTTCGGTAAATTACTCAAATAGTGACAAAAAACTGAAAACACCTCCGAAGTGTTTTCACATTTTTTTCACAAAAACTTAACTCAATGTAAGAAAAAGTAGTTAATTTTTTTTTTGTTGAAAATGACAAAAGTATAGAAGCGTATTTTCTAACTGAATATGAAAATCATGAAAATGAAAACAGAAAACGCATATGGTAAACGTTCGGACCCTTTTTCCTTGGAATAAATTGATTAGCACCACAAAAGTACTAGAGCTTTAGGGGCAAAAAAAAAAAATTGAAAGAGTTTGCTCCTAAGCTCGCTAAAATCGCTTGATAGAAGTTAGGATTTCCAAATACAGAGTCAGACCTTTGGAGACCCTGCTTGGTATCACTTGATTCACCCTTGACTATTGCATGCCTGCACACATTCATGAGACTGAGTGATTTTAAGCCAAACATACTGGTGAATTGTCACACAGCTAAATAATTTGAATGACCCTTTTCAAGATTGAGCTAATAAATGTTTGTAGTTCACAATTTTGAGCCACAACTTCAAGCTGGGAAGTGTAGAAAAGTGCATGAGATTATATATGGAGCAGGAGAGGAAATATATGCTGAGGACCGAGGTTTTGAATTGATCATGCAGATCGAAGTATGAATACGAACCCACATGATTCAGGTGTTCAGGGAGGCCAAGGATCTGGTTAGCAACGAAAGTAGGACAAAAAGAAGTCTCTTGACTATTTTTGTACTAGAGTGAAGGATTTCAGGGAGTAAATTCCTCGATTAGAGTTAATGATTTAAGTTTAATTGATTTTGTGATTATTTAGTTGTATTTTAGGTAGGTATATTTCAGATCATTAGCTTTATTATCTAGGATTCTGATTGTAATTAATCCCTGTTTTTATGGTACCTAATTGGGTCCTAAAATTAAGGATGTAGGTTACTTTTTTTTCTTATTTATACTCAGCCTCTAATCAATGAGAGAAGTGGGAATAAAAAGTTCTCTATTTTCTCATGGTATTAGAGCCAGAAATCTTAATCTTTGCTTCCGCTCGGGGCTGGTTCCTTTCGTGTGGGTCATAAGCCTTTTTCTCCCACCTTCGCACAAACCAGCCACCTTTTCCTCTTCGCACGTCATCAGCAACTGGTAGTGGTGCGATGACTTCTGAAATCAGCATTTCCTCCATCGACTCCTTTGTTCCAGGGGTTGGTGGACTCCCTACTCATGGAAATTCTGAAAGTTCGATCCTTCCCATCACTGGGCACAAGCTCAATGGGCTTAATTACCTCTAATGGTCCCAATCAGTCTTTATGTTCATTAGTGACAAAGGCAAAGAGGACTATCTCACCGGAACCATTGAAACTCCATCAAAAGATGATCCCAACTACAAAAAATGGAACTCTGAGAACCACATGGTCATGTCTTGGCTCATCAATATGATGAATCTTGAAATTGGCCAGAATTTCATCTTTTATGGAACTGCCAAGGAAATTTGGGAGAATGTCAAGGTGACATATTCAGACAATGAGAACACTTCAGAACTCTTCGAAATCAAAGGTATTCTACATAATCTGCAACAAGGTGATGCCTCTGTAACTCAGTATTATAATCTTCTTATGCGTTATTGGCAACAGTTAGATATGTTTGAAAAAATTACACGGGATTGTCAACTTGATAAAAAGAAGTACGACAAAATTGTAGAAAAGAAAGGATATTTAAACTATTGCTAGGTCTTAACAAAGACCTTGATGAGGATAGAGGAAGAATCCTTGGAACAAAACCTTTGCCCTCTCTCCGTGAAGCTTTTTCAGAAGTCAGAAGAGAGGAGAGCAGGAAAAAGATCATGATGGGAAGACCAAAAATTCAAAATTCTGGTCAAAGTTCTGCTCTTGTTGCCTATGGAACCAACTACAAGGGCAGTGACAACCAGCCTCACAAAGGAAGACCCTGGTGTGATCACTGTCGTCGTCCTGGACACATAAAGGAGAAGTGTTGGAAAATCCATGGCAAACCCGCTAATTGGAAACCAAGGAAACCTCAACCTGAAAATTGTGGTTATGTGCCACTACTGAGGAGAAACCAATATCTGAAGATGTTGTCTTTAGCAAGGAGCAATTGGAACTTCTTCAGAACATGTTCAATCAAGCTGAAATCAATCCACCAGTTATCGGGTCAGGAACTATAGCCCAAAAAGGTAAATTTCCAAGTGCTCTTAATAGCAAGGTTAAGAAAAGCAACCCTTGGGTGATTGATACAGGGGCTTCTGATCACATGACTGGTGATATCTCCCTATTTTTTTCTTATTCAGCATGCTCTAATAATTATAAAGTTTTTATTGCTGATGGCTCTTTGTCCACTGTATCGGGAAAAGGCTCTATTGTTATCTCACCTTCTATAACTCTTGATTATGTCCTCCTAGTTCCCAGTTTATCTTGCAACTTATTGTCCATCAGCAAACTCACTAAAGACCTGAAATGTGTTGCTAATTTTTTTCCTACCCACTGTATTTTTCAGGATCATGACTCGGGGAAGATGATTGGCAATGCTAAGGAATGTGCGGGCCTCTATCTCTTAAAGGATGGCAACCTTGTGAATGCAACTCGGACAGATCAGTGTATTTCTAATTCTGTTTTAGTGAGTCAATCCAATAAGGATTTGATGTTTGTCTCTAATCATGATAATAATCCAATTATGTTATGGCACTTTAGATTGGGCCACCCCAGTTTTATGTACCTTGCAAAATTGTTCCCATCTCTTTTTAAGAATAAAAATTCGAACTCTTTCAAATGTGAAATCTGCCAATTGGCAAAACATACAAGACATACTTTTCTTGTGCACTCATATCAACATCTCATCCGTTTTTTATTATTCATAGTGATATTTGGGGCCCTTCTCCTATTCACAATATCTCTGGTACTAGGTGGTTTGTTACTTTTGTGGATGATCATAATAGGGTAACTTGGATATTTCTAATGAAAGATAAATCTGAAACTGCCCCTATTTTAAAAAGGTTTCATTCTATGATTCAAAATCAGTTTCAAGCCAAAATCCAAGTTTTAAGAACTGATAATGCTAAAGCCTACTTCAACTCCACCTTAGGCAACTATCTAGTTGAAAATGGTATTGTTCATCAAAGTTCTTGCGTTGATACTCCTCAACAAAATGGGATAGCTGAGAGAAAAAATTGCCATCTTCTAGAAGTAGCCCGAGCTCTCTTATTCACCTCGAATCTTCCCAAACAATTTTGGGGGGATGCTATCCTTATAGCAGCCTATCTCATTATCAGAATGCCATCAAAAGTGCTGAATTTTAATACTCCTATTCAGCTTCTCACTCACTCTCACCCCTCTGCTCGTCTTATATCCAATTTACCTCTTAAAGTTTTTAGTTGTTCTGCTTTTGTTTATATTCCACCATATCTTAGGAGTAAACTAGATCCAAAGGCTGTCAAATGTGTTTTTATTGGCTATTCTTCATTTAAAAAAGGGTATAAATGCTATTCTCCTGAAAAGAAGAAAGCCTACAACACTATGAATGTTACTGTTTTTTGAAAATCAATCCTTCTACCCCAAAACTTCTATTCAGGGGGAGAACTCTGCCACTAGCAAAGATGAATATCAGTTTTGGCATCTCTATAATGAGTCTACTGATTCATTTCCTTTAATCTCTCATATCAATCCTGAAAACAACACTGAGTCTTCTTCTCAAGAGGATAAATCTCCCCCCCAATTTTCATGCCCAAAATACAGGGAAATGGAAAATTCCTGTTTATTCCAGGAAGGCAAGAGATAACGAGGTAGAGCACCTAATTCTTCCTGAGCCTTACCAGGATCCTAATCCGAGTACTGTTCCTGAGGAATTAGGTAATATTGAAAACTCATCCGATTCCTTTTTTGTACCTTATATTGATCTTGATATTCCCATTGCCCAAAGGAAACGAGTGAGGTCTTGCACCCAACATCCCATATCTCACTTTGTTTCATATGACAATCTTTCCCCAAGTTATCAGGCATTTGTTTCAAACTTATCCCAAATTAAAATTCCAACCAGTGTACAAGGAGCCATGGCAAATCCAAAATGGAGAGCTGCCATAAATGAAGAAATCTGTGCCTTAAATAAAAATGGTACATGGGATATTTCAAGTCTTCCTGAAGGAAAACTACCAGTGGGCTGTAAGTGGATCTTCAATGTAAAGTATAATGCAGATGGGAGTATTGATAGGTATAAGGTAAGGTTGGTTGCAAAAGGTTTCACTCAAACCTATGGGATTGATTATCAAGAAACTTTTGCCCCTGTGGCTAAGTTGAATACAATCCGGGTTCTTCTATCTTTAGCTTCTAACCTTGATTGGCCTCTTCATCAGTTAGATGTCAAGAATGCCTTCCTGAATGGCGACTTAGAAGAAGAAGTCTACATGGAAATTCCTCCTGGTTTTGAGAGTAAGGAAAATGCACATAAAGTGTGCAAGCTGAAGAAAGCTCTATATGGCCTCAAGCAATCCCCTAGAGCTTGGTTTGACCGGTTCACAAGAGTTGTAAAGAAATATGGGTACACTCAAGGTCAATCAGATCATACCCTGTTTACTAATCATTCTTCACATGGAAAGCTTACTATCCTTATTGTTTATGTTGATGATATCATTCTCACAGGAGATGATTATGAGGAAATGAACAGGTTGAAGACTATCCTATCCAAAGAGTTTGAGATTAAAGATCTTGAAAAGTTAAAATACTTCCTTGGCATGGAAGTAACTCGCTCAAACAAGGGAATTTCTATTTCCCAACGGAAATACACCCTTGACTTAGTTAACACCCCTATGGACCCAATATGTAAACTAGGCAGGAAAGAAGGGAGTGCTCATGTTGATAAAGGGAGATATCAACGCCTTGTAGGGAGACTCATCTATTTATCACACACTAGACCTGATATTGGTTTTTCTGTCAGTGTGGTAAGTCAATTCATGAATAATCCCACAGAAGAACATCTTGATGCAGTTTATAGAATTTTGAGGTATCTAAAAATGACACCAGGAAAGGGCCTTTTCTTCAAAAAGGGGTACAGAAAAAACATTGATATCTACTGTGATGCAGATTGGGCTGGATCTATTACAGACCGGAGATCCACTTGTGGTTACTGCACATATGTTTGGGGTAACCTCGTAACTTGGAGGAGTTAAAAGCAATCTGTGGTGTCTAGAAGCAGTGCTGAGGTTGAGTTTAGGGCTATAACACTTAGTATTTGTGAAGGGATGTGGCTTAAAAGACTTCTAGTAGAATAAAAGATTACATGTGAAGGTTCAATAAAAGTCTTCTATGACAATCAAGCGTCTATCAATATTGCTAAAAATCCTGTCCACCATGACAGGACCAAACATGTGGAGATTGATAGACACTTCATCAGAGAGAAGATTGAAGGAGGTATCATTCAAATGGTTTATACTCCTTCAAGTCACCAAACAGCTGATATTCTCACAAAAGCTTTACCTAAAGGGAACTTTGACAACTTGAACGCCAAGCTGGGAATGATCAACATTTACTCCCAGCTTGAGGGGGAGTGAAGAATTTCAGGGAGTAAATTCCTCGATTAGAGTTAATGATTTAAGTCTAATTGATTTTGTGATTATTTAGTTGTATTTTAGGTAGGTATATTTCAGATCATTAGCTTTATTATCTAGGATTCTGATTGTAATTAATCCCTAATTTTATGGTATCTAATTGGGTTCTAAAATTAAGGATGTAGGTTATTTATTTGTCTTATTTATACTCAGCCGCCTCAGATCAACGAGAGAAGTGTGGATAAAAAGAGCTTCTAGCCAGTTGTCAAGAAAGACTTTGCAGTCGAGTCGTACCAGTCAGGAAACCATTCTACTTTGATGAACTTACTGATATGCATAAATATCCTGGTGAACTGTCAAGTCACCATAAATTGTCTTGACCCTTCCAAGCAGCATACTCAAGATTGAGCTCAATCAACAATCCCTGAAGATTCCAAGCATGCATTGAAGTTTTCCACACGCAATCAGTCTTAATATAGAGCCTTTGAGATGATCAATATGGTAGAACAACTCCAGAACAGTTGAAATCAAAAGATTCATGACATAAGCAATGAAACATTTGCGAAAAATTTATGTTCTCACGCCAAATGAAACAATACGCTCCTCAATATGGAATTTTAGTCCATAAACGTAGAGCTAGAAAAGAAAAAATTTTATAGGATTGAAGTTTCTTACAACATCATGCAGGTACGCAACAAGGACGCCCAATTAAATTCTTCTTGTAAGCGAGAAGGCATGCCAACAGAGAACAAGAAGAAGAGTCCAGTAGTCTTGCCTAGACCTGGCAAATGGTTCGACCCACGCGGGTACGGGTATTATCCGGTCAGGTCCGGATAAATCCGGGTCGGGTAAAAATTACTCGATTTTTTCCCGGGTAGTATTTCTTGGCACCCGTACCCTACCCTTGCGGGTAGGGTATTACCCGCGAGTATACGAATTTTTACTTCTATTATTAATACTATATATTCACTGGGGTATTTCTCTGGAAATATTTTCCCCCTTCCTTTTATTACAATTTTCACAATTTAATTTATACATGATTTCAATTTTGTTACTACAATTAAACATATTTTTCGTCTATAGATCCAATAAATAATCTCAAAATCCAACACAATCAGAGCATCAATCTTAACATTCCCAGAAAATGAGCTAAAAATCAATCATAATAGAAATAATACAAGTAGATCAAGATCTGATTGATGACCATTACATAAATCATTCAAAAATTAACAGAAAAATAAAACAAGCTCTGATTGATTTCATAGTCAGATCGACTATGAAATCAAAGTTGAAGGCCTCAGCTTTTCCACGGAAGACAGTGGCGGAGTTGTGGCCGTTGGAGCTGGACGATTGGTGCCGTCAAGATGCGGAGAAAGGCGGTCGTCGGTGGATCTGACTCTGGTGGACGGTGGGGGGAGTGAGAGATAGAGAGCGAGGCTGAGAGAGATGCGGTCGTCGGTGGATCGATGTTGGGTGAGAGCGAGAGAAAGATCTGATTATGGTGGCATGGTGGGTGAGACAAGAGAGTTCAGAGAAGGAGGGAAGTGGAGAGGGACGTCGTGAGAGAGAGAGAGAGAGAGAGAGAGAGCGAGAGCGCAGTCGTGACTCGTGAGAGAGAGAAAGAGGAGCGGCGCCGATGAGGAAGATGAAAGAAAGGAATGAAAGTATGAAATCCTAACATTCTAGCACTTATATATAGTGAACAATTCGGGTAGTTCGGGTAAACCTTATCCGACCCGGACTGACCCGAAAATTACGGGTCGATTCAGGTACGGGTCTATTTTTGGGGGGTATTCAAAACATGTACCCGTACCCGGTATTTTGGCCCGGGTACAGTTCGGGTAACGGGTTGGATAGATTTTTGCCAGATCTAGTCTTGCCCGTCGGTTGTGAAGTTACGCTTAGTAATAGCTAGAAAAGAAACTGCTGATAGAAAATTACAATTTATCAGCTGTATTCCTAGTACAAGTTTCCAGCTAGCAATATGAGGAGTTGAAAATGGGAAATGGACATGGGGGCACTGCAACTTCAACAACTTCTTCCAGCATCTGGATGATCTTTTTCATGGCAGGCCTTAAAGATGGGTCTTCTTGGACACACCAGATTCCAACCATCACGAATCTCTTAAACTTTTCCCAATCATTTAAGGCCTGCTCATCATTTTCAACCAAAGCATCTAATCTTCCTTCCCGAAAGCAGTCCCAGACCCAATCAGTTAAAATTGCTTTCTCTTCACCCATCTCCAGATCCCCCACGCATCTGCGACAACAAGTGATCTCTAGTAACAAAACTCCGAAACTGTACACATCGACCTTTACGGTGACTGGCGTATTCCTGAACCATTCAGGTGCAACGTACCCTTTTGTCCCTCTAATAGCAGTATTTGTTCGACTCTGATTGATCATCAGAAGTTTCGCCATCCCAAAGTCTGAAATACGAGCGCTGTAGTAATCATCGAGAAGTATGTTCTGAGGCTTTATATCGCAATGGATGATCTGGGTGCTGCACTCTTCATGTAGGTACGAGAGTCCTCTTGCAATCCCCAAGGCAATATGCGTCCTTTGATCCCAACTTGGCTTTGTATCTCCAAAGAGAAAGCCTGCAAGAGATCCATTACTCATGTACTCGTAAACCAACAGACGCTGATCTGCTTCATTACAGAATCCTAGCAGACGGACCAAATTCTTGTGATGAGTCTGGGCAATTACATTGACTTCGGTTTTAAATTCCTTGTCACCATCTTGTACCACATTGCCCAACCTTTTCACCGCAACAATATTTCTGGAAACCAGCTGCATTGTTCCTTTGTAGACGGTGCCAAAAGCACCCCTCCCCAGCTCTTCCTTGAAATCGTTTGTAGCTTCGACTAGCTCCTTATAGGTAAAGCAACGCAAATTATCTCCCACGACGTTATTACTTGAGCACGGTCGCATGACTTTCTTGTTGTAGATGAGAGAGAAACCCAAACAAGCTGCTGCAATGAGCACGAAATTGACAAACACAGAGCTACCTAAGAGCACTGATCCCACGAGTATCAAAGAGCCTTGGTCCTTCTTGGAATCTTGACATGTCGTACGAGGTGGTGGAGGAGGATTACCTTTCCTAAACTTCAGGAAGGCCTTCCCATTCACGCTGCTGTTCTTCCTCCCATTTGACAGTGGCAGCTTCTTCTTCCAACAGCTAACGTCCCTGTAAATGGCAACAGCACAGAAACAGTCCTGTAGACAAGACTTTCTGCAGTCCTGTTCACTATAAGGCATCAACTGCGCGTAATCAGATATTGGCCAGTCAGTGTCAGTGAGAACCTCCAAATCATACGAGTCTTCCACAGAAGTCGGCTCATCTGCATCACAAGTTTGAGTGAACTCCGGCTTGCAGCTGCCATACTTATCACTTGGATCAAGTAACGAAAAACGCGGAGGACATTCACAAATTGGCCTTCTAGATTCGTTAAGTGTGCACACGCTGTTATAACCGCAAGCCCCACTGCCTTCATCGCCACGAATCTTGAGACAAATATTGTCTGGTTGAGACCAGACCTCGGTCCAATCCACCACGCCCGTGAATATCTTGGGGTAATAATATTGGGCAAAAACGCCATCAAAATTGAGAGTTGCTCTGTAATAGTTTTCTGAAACTGGGCGTATCCCCTGTGGTGTGAGATCAAGAGTTGTTCCGTTTCTTCTTACGATATACATGTGACCGGTCTCGTTGAAAATCACTTGGTGGCCTGAATTGGATAAATTTGACGCATCATTAGTATCGCTAGTATAGTAAGAAGCATAAACGTTATCGCTGGGCACGTCTCGGGTATTAAGCACAAGGTTCCCATCATCGAGCAGACGTAACTGGAACCTTCCCTTTGAGAAATTGGCTTCTGCGTGCCGAGAATTAAGCACCCCGCCTATCTCCATTGATTGTGAAGGTAAGATGGTATCAGTTGGGTTCCTGAAGCTCTCCCATAACTTGGCAGAGTCACCACGCACAAGCACGAAGTTGCCTGTGTCGTTCATGAAGCCATAAGCAACTACATCAACTATGGATTCTGAAATCTGTACCTCTTTGCCTTGAGGGTCACTGAGCACCAGCCCACGCTCGGCGGTTAGTTCTACTTTGGAATCTCTTGGCACAGCAGTACCTTCATTTGCATACCAGACAATGGTTCGGTCAGGTATCTTGTTATACCAAATGGACAGCAAGAACGTATCCTTATCACGAATTTTCTGAAAGCCAAATGCAAAATCACGAGAGGGCGACAGCCATGGGGTGGCAGTATCAGTTGCTGTGAGAAATGCGCCCAGGCTAACATTACCATTACTTTGTGCTAAAGCTAACATTGGGAGGAAAAGAGTAGAGAAGATTAGAGGAAGAAGGGGATAAGCCATTGGTAGAAGAATCGGTAATATGACGAAGTACCAAAACCTGGATTTTAAAGAGATGGAAACCAGCTTGTAAATCAAAGAAAGGACTTACATCAGGAGTCAACCCACTCTCTTCAGGAACCAACATAACACTTTTCCGCAATAATTGGTGAGTAGTTCAAAGAAGCGTAGTCAAGATGATGGAAAATCAAAGAAGAATTTTCCGAGGTCATAACTTTGTGTCACCAATTTCAAACCTCCTGGAAAGGGACAGCAAAACAGGAGTAAAGGAATGTGACTTTGATGAGGGATCCAGGCCACAGGTAACATTGGGGTTAAAATCAAACACATATTATTACCAGCCAGTCAAGTAATTAAAAGGAATGATCTAAATGCTTGATTGCAAGTGGAAGAATTGGTAAAAAAAAATGGTACAATTTGATGCAAACCCTGTAAAGGTAGCATCAAAATATGCCCCACCCGGGAATAGAGACAACCACTGACTGGCATTCTTCATTAAAGTGGCCTGGTCCATCCCAAAGGACACGCACTTATTCATCCAACCAAGAATTAGTACAGAAATTTGAAGCCTTGCCAGAGGAAGTTTCTAAGGTCTTGAGAAGACTACCAGAGTCGATTTTGAGGTGGGAATCGATGCACGTACCCTTGTTTAGGTACCAGCAAGTGCACTATTCACTTCTCACAATGCAAAATTGCACCATTAGCTATTCAACGACTTTCAAGTCCTTTGCCCTTACAAGGTTTTGTACTCTTTGCCTACTTCTCATGATTCCATTTTACCAAGAAACGCCCTCCTTCCGGGCAGGAAACGTTTGCCTTTTGCCCAATAAAAAAATTTTCCTTTTCAGTTTTCATGTAGGACCACTGGTGCCTAGGCCGCCTGCATAATAGAAAAAGAAAGTTTTGGTGATTAAAGCCATCTAGTTTTTCAACCTAGCTAAGAAATTAGAAAGGCTGGATGAAGAAAAGAACTCCTTTAAGTGTATCTCCTTCTGTCCACTAAATGTCCTTCGGTGTCACGGTTCATTTCGATGGGTCTTATTAGGTACGTAATAACAATGTTAAGGTCTCTGAATTACAAAGCGTAAGATTGTAAGGAACTGGCAAATGACAAATTGTCAATCAAGCCAAGATTGCTGCATCACAAGTCTGACTTAATTTGCTTGTATTCAACGCCAAACGACTCAAAGCTGCATCTGATGCGCCAGTCACAATGAGGAATTGTGGATAGGCAATGAACAGGAATTGGAAGACATAATATAAGGATGTAATAGTGATGCTAAGGAACTTGAATTTTTTAGCTAGCAAAGACGGATATATCAAGTAAAAGTAACAGGTCTTCCAAGTACGTATTTAGTTTATGTGTATGTGCATCAAATCTCTCTTTGTATGAATGTGCAAAATAGCCATTACTCCTATCATGGCCAAAGTACGAAAGGCGAGTAACTCATTCTTCCTTGGTTCCTACCTCTGCTCTAATTCTTGCTATAGTATATTTTAGTTCTTTCATGCAGGACATGAGTGGTTTTTCTTATTTTGCGCAAGGAAAATGGTCTCGAGGGTGCATTGTATGATCCATTCCTTTGGTTAATTGATAGTGAATTCCTGTGTATCTTAAAAATTTAGGCCGACAATTTTAGAGTCGTCGAGAACTAATGAATCACTGTAATTTTGGATCCAAAGGTTAGCGGACATAGAGATTTCCTCGATCAAATATCTACAGTGGACTCAAGTTTCTTCAATTGATAGCAAAAGAATGTAGTATTAGAAGGGGTTCCTTATTGAACCAAGAAGCATAAGCCACAACAACTGATACAACTAATATTTAGCTTTTTCCTTGGGTTTTAATGAGGCTATGGACTCATACCATTATGTCCTGGTGCTGATTCAATTGATCGGAGGGCTGATCTCAAATACTATATGCATATATATAGTACATGACAAAATACTTCCAAATGGCGAATACTATATGCTGTCTAACGGGCTTCCCCCATCTCTTAGGATCGACTAACCAATGTGCAAGTGCCGTTCACATGGAACCTTTCCCCTCTTTGGCCTTCAAAGTTCTCATTTGAATATTTGCTACTACCACCAAGATCCGCACCGACGGCCGCTCAGCCCGGGCTCGCGCCCAAGGTTTTGCAGCGACCGCCACGCCCTCCTACTCATCGGGGCTTGGCACTTGCACCAACGGCCGTGTATAGGTCGCGCGCTTAAGCGCCATCCATTTTCGGGGCTAGTTGATTCGGCAGGTGAGTTGTTACACACTCCTTAGCGGATTTCGACTTCCATGACCAACCGTCCTACTGTCTTAATCGACCAACACCCTTTGTGGGTTCTAGGTTAACGCGCAGTTGGGCACCGTAACCCGGCTTCCGGTTCATCCCGCATCGCCAGTTCTGCTTACCAAAAATGGCCCACTTGGAGCTCTCGATTCCTTGGCAGGGCTCAACGAAGCAGCCCAGCCGTCCTACCCATTTAAAGTTTGAGAATAGGTCGAGGGCGTTGCGCCCTCGATGCCTCTAATCATTGGCTTTACCTGATAGAACTCGCAACCGAGCTCCAGCTATTCTGAGGGAAACTTCGGAGGGAACCAGCTACTAGACAGAATTTGTCACTCTACGTAGTTCCCACGTTTTGATAGTACTACAATTTGAGCTAGTTTAGAATGGGCTTTAACCAACCCAACTCATATATGGATAAGTTTTAACCCACCAAACCCAACTATTTTATAAGTTGGATAAATATTTAAATGAACAAAATTATGTCAAACCCATTAAACCAAGCTAATCCATCCTAACTCTAAAAAAAAACAAAAGAAAAAAACACAATGTCAAACTCCCATTCGATCTTTCCTTCCCCGACAGTTGGCAGAGGTAAAAGACAATTTTGCCCGAATCAACTTCTTGTTTTCCAACCCAAAAGAGGCATAGCTGGTGCTTCTCCGGTGAAGACAGAGCGTTCCGGCGATTCTCGGGGCAGAAAGGCGGTTTTTTAACACGGCACTAGTTCATTCAACAGCTTCAAGTACGCCACCTCGTGATCAGCACGAAGATGATAAGAGGATAATTCACACAGGTCCCAATGGTCTTCACAACTAATGCTAGTGATACATATAATGCGAGTTTGGCTACAATTCATCCTAATGGCAGAGGCCTTGAGGGGCTCAGTTTTAGAAGTACGGTTTGCAAAACCGGAAATGTTATTACCACAACTGAAAGAATGTTGCTCGAGTAATGAACCTTCTAAGCTGTGACATTGTAAGTTCTTTCTGTTATCAGCCTTCTGAATCAGAACTAATGGTAGCAAAGCTTTTAGCTTTTTCCTTGGGTTTTAATGAGGCTATGGGCCACAGTGAGAAAAAGGGAAGGTAACAAGGGATGCTCTCGTTTTAGCTAGTGTTAATGCTCTCGTTTCTTTTTTGCAGTTTTCTACTTCTATACCAATCTTTTAAAGTAATTGTGTTTGTTTTAAGGGAAAAGTAGGGAATGACCCCTTCTACTTTACACGTTGTGCGATTTGCCCCCCTCCACTTTAAAATTAACCACTAAACCCTCCCACACTTACAGAAATTGGGCACCTTAGACGGAAACCGCTAAATTTAACAGCGCGTGGTCAACACGCGCGTTGACTAACGATTTTTTTTTGTAAATGACGTTTTTGCCCATTCTGTTAGGGGTAATTAACTAATGACCCCCTGTACTATAGACGGTGTGCGATTTCTCCCCTCTACTTCAAACATAACCACTAAACCCCCCCCCCCCCCCCAACACTTACGAAAATTGGGCACTTTAGACGGATTGGTTATGAATATTCGTGAAATGACCAAAATACCCTTATTTCCTTACCCTATTTAAGTTTAATACCATTCTTTCAACTTCTTTTTCTCTCCTCTCAGACTTTTTACTCAATCCCACATACACACACTCCACGCACACCCAGCACGCACGTGCACACACACACACACACACACACACATACCCTAAACCCAGACGCAGACGTGCACCCACTGCAAACATACACACACGCTACTGGCATGCGACTGTGGCGGCAACGTCATCGCGAATCTGGTGCAGCCCTAGCAGCGTGTAGCCAGTCACGGTGGTCATGTGACGCTGCTTGGCGCGATGTTGTGGATTGGGGTGGAATGACGACGGAGGTTAGACCTGCGATTTGGGGACGTGGTCGTCGATCGTGGTGGCAGGGATCTGGACGGATGTGCGGCAATCAGACGCCGATAGCCTGTGTCTGTGGGGATTGATGTTACCGGTGTTGATTGCGTCGGTCGGTTGGTGGCCGATGAAGAAGCCCCACTGGCTTGCAGACGCAAGGTGGTGGGAAATGGCAGCGATGAGGCAACTCACGACGATGTGTAGCCAGACAGTATAAAGTTGGGGGAGTTGGCCAGAATGGTGGTTACTGTGACGCTGATCATGGTAGTTGTTGCGCCGGTGATATACCAACGGCAATCGTGGTTCCTTTTTTTTTTTTTTTGTAACTCCCTGGTGGTCGGAGAAAAAGACCAGTGGTTGTGCTCAGTGAATCACCAATTGTAGGGGGTTGACCAGAAGAGGAGGTGCAGATTGCAGCAATCCCTTGTTTGCAATGAATCTAGTAGCGCAGAATGGGGTGGGGGACTGGTCTAACGGGTGGGGGGTGGGGAATGAAGGGGGGGCGGGGGGGAGGGTCATGGGCAAAATTATCATTTAAATTTAACGGTTTCCATTTAATGTGCCCAATTTCTGTAAGTGTAAGGTGGTTTAGTGGTTAATTTTGAAGTTGAGGAGGGGAAATTGCACACCGTGTATAGTACAGGGGGTCATTAACTAATAAAGAAATAAGGGTATTTTGGTCATTTCACACTATTCATAACGGACCCGTCTAAGGTGCCCAATTTCTGTAAGTGTGGGGGGGTTTAGTGGTTAATTTTAAAGTGGAGGGGGGCAAATCGCACAATGTGTAAAGTAGAGGGGGTCATTCCCTACTTTCCCCTTGTTTTAAATTGGTGCAGTAACTGTTATTCATCTACAACTAGCAGCTACTTTTTGATTCTTTCCATTTGTCAGTAACTCTATCAACCCACAAAATATTTACCATTTGGGCACTCTCCCTGCCACTCTTAAGACACTGTGGTTCTTTCTATGTACGATCACTGGGTCGCTGCCATGCTTCATCACTTATACAGTGGCCTGTGATGGAGAACTCTGATTCTCCACGTTTTTTCTTATTAAGGTGGGCAGAGAGGCAAGAGGAGGTCGCTTCTCTCTCATACCATCATGTCCTGGTGCTGATTCAATTGATCGGAGGGCTGATCTCAAATACTATATGCATATATATAGTACGTGACAAAATACTTCCAAGACACTCTCTCTCTTTTCAATACTATAGTCTTTCACTCTTTTCACTCCCTTGGATCTCCGATTCTTCTCTCATCATTTCCTCAAAGGACATTCTTAAGGTCCGATTAGCAAATGGAATTGGAAATAGAATTAGGAATTCCAATTTCATAAGATTTGGAATTAACCTTGAATTAAATAAAATTTTTAATTCTATTGATTGGTTAGCACAAAAAATTAGATTTGAGAATTAACATTACTAAAGTGAAAAAACAAAATGTAACAAGACAAGTGCCGATAAAAACTTGTAAAAATTTGTCATTGAATTTAAATTGCTAAAGTAAGAACTGTATTTTGATCACAATTGCCATGACTAATCTTATTAAGTTACACATCTACCACTATTAAAATGGTACAATTACAGATATAAAAATATCCTCAGAAGAGGGTCAGAATGAAGAAATTTTCACAGCACCAATTAAAATGCCAGTCACAATTTTTTAACTCCCAAATACCAACATCCAATAATAAGAACGATTTCAGCATTGAGGAGTAAGAACAATTTCAAAATAACTCCTAAAGGAATGACATCTCAGATGTACGGTAACCAAGACATTCATGAGATACACCTAAGATATACCGTAATAAGAAATAGCTTATCAAGGAGTAATATTTCAGAGAGATAATTAGTTGATCATGTCAAACTCGTCGCCCACGCTTAGATTGATATTTAGCGAATATGCCCTTAGTTAAATTCTCTCTAAATGTTGTCCATTCATGTGTAAGTTGAACAGATCTTATCACTTCCTCATCGCTCGTGTCATCTAGAATTGGAGCAGCCGCTAATTCTGCATTAACCTCAGCCAATAATCTTGCTTCTTGTACAATTTCCACGTCTCGCTCATATGAAATTGTGTAAAATGCAACATGCATTGACTATTCAAACCTAGAATACGAAGTACAAATGACAAAAAGAAATCAGATTCTCACCTGTTACATGCTATATATAAATGCGCGCGAGCACACACACGCACACGCACACATACCAACAAGCAACCACTCATGATACTACCTGTGTTTTTACATCCTATTCGCTCGCATATTCCCATCCTCGTCATCTTTGCTTGATGAAAGGGTATTAACGTAGTGTTATCCATGCGAAGAATGCTATAAAGCACTCTCCGATACCATCAACTATTCTACCAAATAGATCTGCAAATGAGAACAAATATATATACCAATACATAAAAATGGAAACTGAATTATAGATAGGAATGCAGAAACACCAATACACTCGGACAAACGCAAGGTTAAATCCGGAGTGTTACCAACAACAACAGGAGCCAATGATAACCATAATGGGAGGGGAATCCGATGGCCTAAAATGAATTTAAAAGCAGCGGCACTGAGAAATGGCTCCAAGGCTGTAAAAACAACAAGAATATAGTGAGGTATACAATCTTCAAAGGGTTTCCTGCCATGCAAAGAAGCGCGTTCTAGAAATCGCCAACACAAGGAAAACCCACAGCAACAGCAGGTATATAACATAAAAATCTCAGATTATCCAATGTGTACCAGAACAATGCAAGTAAGGAAGCACCAGCTGCACTCTCATTAGCACAATTGGAAAATTCTTGCAATTGGGTCCTCCAAATTATTACTCAGCTTAATACACTTTTGGCAGATTATCACATACACGAAAAGCAACTATCAAAAGGGTTCCTTTATAACACCTTGAATGCATGGAACCCAGAACGCTAGAACCACAAAGATTCCAGTATCAAGTCTCTTTCTTTCTATTAGAGTTCCTTGCTTTTAGTCAGTAAAGGATTATGCCAGTCGAGTCTAGATTTAAATTCTTTGTTTTCCCATTCACCAAAAAGGTAGTGATTGCTTGTCAAAGATAAACAACATAGAAATATTAATGCACTGAGACAAACTTATAATTATTTACCTTGAAGTGTAGTGATTGCTTGTGGGAAGCAAAAGGTAGAACAAGGGACAATTGGCTGAAGAGAGTGCAAGGAGGTCAGTAGGGAAGAAGAGAAGCTCACAATGTTAGTCCCTTAAGTATATATGTTAACATCCAATGGTGTCACCAGTTAGCAATACATTTTACACCCCCCACCCCACCCCACACACACACACGCACGCACAAGGCCAACACCGTCACAGGACTACCCACAACGCCAACACCATCACAGCACCATCCACACAAATTATGTCCAGCACTGCCTAAACAAGCCATCACCTAATTCAAAAAATGAAGGTTTGAAACAGGTAATACCCACATAGATATCCACACACATAGATACCCACACACATACAGAAAAGTGGACAGTGAGTTTTTACTTTTTGCATATGATGGAAACGTGCATTTCTGTGTTCAAATTTTTGGAAAGAGTGAGCAAATTTATAGCTTTCGCACATCAATGCCACTAACGGGAAAAGGAAACCAGGAAGACCAAGAAAATACCCTATTGCCTCTCTAGGTCCTCATCAACCAGTATCTCACATATATGGTTCAAGTACAATTTCAAACATTAATTCATTGAAATAGCAAGATTTCACCAAAAAGGGCACTCTATGGTGCATTTCTGTGGTTTGAAATCCATCACATGGCAATTTAAGCAAATGACGAAATCACGAAAGATTACGACCAAATGACAGTATATAGCCTTCTTTGAACTCATTTCTATGTAATTGGATACCAGAGAGGAGTTTACTAGGCATTGCAACTGTGTTAAAGAGGCCAAACTATTTCAGACCTATGCAATAGTTTGACTAACATGATGACTAGTGTATTGAGTTTCGTATATGAACCTGCTAGTAATGGAGGAGTCGAAATGGGCAAGGGAGGCGATCCCATTAAGAGCGTATAACCGGTTTCTGACCCTAGATTTATATTGCTAGCGACATGAAATTGGTAAAGGAAAGGAAGGAAAATATTGGTGAACCATAATCTAGACTTGGGACATGTTTTTAATTTTTAGTAGCAGTACATTCTATTGGCCTTCAATGTCAAGGATATATATGAATTTGGTTTTCATTGCAAGTCTTGATTTATAACTCCTCCATGGCTTTTCTTTCTGTTTAAGCTTGTTGTAATTGAATCTCCATCTTCTTTACCTCAAGTGGAAATAATGGTAAAAAGCAGGTTTCGTTTGATGTAAAGGTAGCATCAAACAATGCCCCATCCGGAATAGAGACGACCACTTATTGGCAATCTTCATTAAAGTCGCGTGAAGACTTCCAGAGTCAATTCGTAGATTTCCAAGAGTTTTGAGGTCGGAATCGATGCACGCACACACCCTTGTGTAGTTACCAGCAAGTGCACTATTCACTACTCACAAAGAAGACAAAATGGCAGTCGTTTCCAAAGCAAAATTGCACCACTGGTAACTTAAGAACTTTCAAGTGTTTTGCCCGTACGAGGTTTTAGTCTCTTTACCTTTAGACTTCGCATGATTTCATTTTGGGAAAATTAGAAAAAGTAGATTTTGGAGTTAGAAGTTAGTGGAAGGTAAAATTGAGAATTAGGTGAGGGGATTTGCAGAGGCTGAAGAGGGTGGTGGAAATTAAGGGAGGGGTGAGAGTCGCCCCACCCGGAATAGAGACAACCACTGACTGGCAATCTTCATTAAAGTGGCCTGGTCCATCCAAAGGGACACGCACTTATATATTCATCCAACCAAGAATTAATACTTGAATTTGAAGCCTTGCCAGAAGAAGTTTCTAAAGTCTTGAGAAGACTTCCAGAGTCGATTTTGAGGTGAGAATCGGCGCACGCACCCTCGTGTTGCTACCAGTAAGTGCACTATTCACTGCTCGCAGAGAAGACAAAATGCCAGTCATTTCCAAAGCAAAATTGCACCGCTAGTAACTTTCAAGTGTTTTGCCCTTACAAGGTCAGATTCGCTTTACCTTTAGACTTTGCTGACTTCAATTTACCAAGAAATGCCCTCTTTCGGGGCAGAAAAATGTTTGCTTTTTGGAGAAAAGGAGGAACAAGTTCTTCTTCCCTATTCTAGCCACCTCCATAATTTATATCTATGCTGTGTATAAAAGCACAGATAAAATTAACCAGAATCTACCATGCGCGGGACGCCTAAGCCGCCCGCATAAAAGAAAGAAGGTTCTAGTGACTAAATCCACCCAGCTTTTTTAACTTGCCAAGAAGTTGGAAATCCTTGACGAAAGAAAAAATCTCTTGTATCTCTCCTGTCCAATAAACATCCTTTGGTTCCACGGTTCATTTCGATGGGTGTTATCAATTCCTGGCCACTCAGATCAGTGACTAGATAATAACAATTGTAAGGTCTCTACACTACGAAGCGTAAGATTGTAAGGAACCCGCAAAGGGCAAATTGTCGAATCAAGCCAACGTTAAGTCTGACTCAGGACTATTTAATAAAACTGAATTGTAGAAAATTTAGTAAGATTCTTGAAAGTTAAGCAACTATATTTGTTACCTAAGCAGCTGAGTTTTTATATGTAACATACTAGGTATCTTGAGTTTATTTTATTCATTGCCTTAAAGATACAATATTTAAACTTTTAAGTCCTTGCATTAAAAAAAAAATCGTTATACATATGATAATCCAAACTCCTTCCCATCAGACATTTTAATTTTTACGATCTTTTTTGGGCTACAAACTTTAAGAGTTTGTGACAGTTTCAAACTAACTTTTTTAAAGTTTTTACAAAGTTTGTTAATATCACTTAATTATAATCCAAACTGTTTCTTAGTTCCTAACTTTTGTCTCACATTTCCTAGACTTATATACAAACCATAGAACTATATTAGAAGAGATTGGACAACTCCAATAAATACATTTCATATTATATTTTATGTGTGCCAAAATGTCTTTAGAACACTTTCTTCATCTTTATTACTGTAATGCCTAGCTTGTAGTGTTAGTTGAGAATTAAATATTCATTGAAGATATTTAAAATTGTTTAAGATAGTAGTGTATATTGAAAAACAATGTCTAAGATGAAATAGTCGGATATTCTCTTTCGTGACAACTTGATATGACAAAAGAAAGAATTATAATAATTAGTGATAAATATTGTTAATAATTGGCATTAGCAATTTGCATTTGAAATTAAGACTATATTTTCTGCAATGAATTTTTCATGATTCGAATATTTGTTTAGCAGTTTACATTCATTGACTTATTATGGTTTAGTTGAAATAGTTATGCTAATTAATTTGAATTATGTTTTTTTACTACTATTTGTAATATATTATTCCGAATCATTTTTTATCGTGCAAAGCACGTGATGATATAAAAATGTCACTAAAGGTAATCGTCGTTGGTTGTTTATACCGTAGTTTTATTTTTGTAGGTTTAATTATGTACCTAGAGTCATAATGTAATGGCCGTTGACTAATGAGTGATAACCTCAACAGTAATTGGGAGTGTTAACTATAACTTGTTCATCTAGGATCTGCAGGTGGTTCCGACAAAACCAAACAAATCCTAATAATGGTTGCTGGTATTGCCATTGTCATTAGCAATGTGCTATCTGGCCTGATCATTTGTTTTGTTTGGAAGAGGAAGACACATCAAAGTTCACTGAACGGAAAGATGAAGCAGAGAGGTACGAAGCAGAGAGGTACGAAGCAGAAGCAGAGAGGTACGAAGCAGAGAGGTACGAAGCAGCTTACCATCATGTATTTTGATCTTGGAACCATCATTCATATGTTTAGTGTATTGTTGGAATTGGGTTTTAAACCCATTGTAAGAAGCAATTTTGAATCAATTTTCAAATGGGTTCTAAACCATATTTTGGTTAGGACCAAATTGATTCATGTTCATCTATTGGAATAGATGATCATGGTATATTCACATGTCTAAAACAAATGGAAGGTGAATGAGAAAATTGAAGTTAAAGTTGGTGGATCAACTTGAAGGGAAGAGAGAATCCCACACAGAAGAATTAAAGCAAATGTTGTCTCGTTATAAGGCTTAGCCTTGAGCTAATGGATGGACCCCTTGGGGGTACTCATGTTTTGTAAGGAGGGAGGACCTAGGTTGACCCAAGGTCCACCACGCGCGCGCCGCCCCGTCCCGGTCCCTGGCTTGAGCTTGGGCCCATTAGGCTTTATTCTTTTTGGGACAAAAATATTTAAATAAATAAAGTTTATTTATTTATTTATTTTCTTTTCCGGAAAGTTGTGACCTTTCCAGCTAAACAGTTTTTCCTGTGAAGAGTTGCAGCCCCCAGTGGATACTGTGTATAAATACGAGTCAGTTTTACAAAAATAAAAAAAAATAAAACAACTTCATCCCGAAATTATCTTCTACAATTTTTCTGCTGTCTCGTTCTTGTGTCCGAAAGAGTTCTGTGCCTTTGTTTTGGTTCGCCGGGTCTGCAATTTGGAGTGCTCCTATTTCAGACGTATTGTCGTTGTATCCTGGGAGACTGTCGTCAAGAACCGTTACACCATTGCGGGACGAATAAGTCTTAAGGACAGTAAATCAAATTCACGCCTCGACCTTTTTCCTTTGCTGTTCTGCAATCTTCTTGTGAGTTGTTAAATATACTATTATTTCTTTCCTTACGTTACTGCTGTTTTTGGAACCTTAACATATGCATGTTAGTATATTTTCGATATTGTTTTTCTGCACAAATATACACAAAGTATACGTAGAAACCAACATTCTTAAGACTTATTCTTGTTTTTTGCATACTTTGTGTTGCATGTGTAGAATCATTGCTTTCGAATTTCGTAATAGTGTTTTCAAAAAACAGTGTTCTCAAAACAGTGTTTTCAAAACAGTGTTTTCAAAACTGTGTTTTCTAAATTTCGTTTTCTTATTTAATTCTGTCAATCTTTACTAAAATTATTTTCAGATTCTAAATTTAATTTTAGTGATACTAGACTCTGATTTATACTATTGTGATAGACTGGACTGTTTATTAATTGTTGTTATATTCTGTTGATAGATTTATAACAATGGCTACTAGTGAAACCAATTCGGAAAGTGGACCGATTAATCCCAACGTGCAACACAGTGGTGGGACTGTGTATGCGACGCCTTATGTGGCACCAACTCATGGTTCTGTTGGACTTGGTGAAAGACCGGAAAAGTTCAATGGAAAAGATTTCAAGAGGTGGCAACAAAAGATGTTGTTTTACTTGACCACTCTTAACTTGGCAAGATTCTTGCAAGAGGATGCACCAGATCTTGGTGAAAATCCTGACCGGCAAACTGTGGCTGCCGTGGAGGCTTGGAAGCATTCGGATTTTTTGTGCAAGAACTACATCCTCAATGGATTGGACAATGCGTTGTATAACGTATATAGTCCAATGGTCAATGCGAAAGCATTGTGGGAATCCTTAGAAAGGAAATACAAGACGGAAGATGCCGGCTCAAAGAAATTTGTAGTCGGCAAATTCCTTGATTTCAAGATGGTGGATTCTAAGACAGTGATTAGTCAAGTCCAAGAGTTTCAGCTTATTCTACATGATATTCATGCAGAAGGGATGGTACTTGGAGAGTCTTTTCAAGTGGCTGCTTTGATAGAAAAATTGCCACCTACTTGGAAAGATTTCAAGAACTATTTGAAGCATAAACGCAAGGAGATGAAGCTCGAGGATTTGATCGTCAGATTAAGGATTGAGGAGGATAATCGCCAGTCCAAGAAGAAGGCCGGTAATTATCATCAAGAAGCCAAGGCAAATGTGGTCGAGCAAGGTCCATCAAAGAGGAGGAAAATTTCCGATTCCGATGGTCCAAGCAGAGCAAGAGGCTCAAATTTCAAAGACGGTGAGAAGAAGAAGTTCAAAGGGAACTGTTTTGTGTGCGGCAAAGCTGGCCATCGTGCTAAGGATTTTCGCAAAAACAAAGGAAACTTTAAGAAAGGAAAGAATTCTCAAGCCAACGTGACCGAAGTTACCAAAATCACCGAAGACGTGACAGATTTGAATTTATCTGCGGTGGTATTCGAAGTCAACATGGTTGAAAATCCCAAACAGTGGTGGGTAGACACGGGCGCTACTCGACATGTGTGCTCCGAGCGAAATATGTTCACTACATATGAGAGCGCCAACAACGAGAATCTGTTCATGGGAAACTCTTCTTCTTCAAAGGTGCTAGGAATGGGAAAGGTGGTCTTAAAGATGACATCCGGTAAGGAATTGAGTCTCAACAATGTGCTTCATGTGCCAGACATTCGGAAGAATCTAGTGTCAGGCTCATTGTTGAGTAAGAATGGCTTCAAGCTAGTGTTTGAGAGTGATAAATTTGTACTCACTAAAAGTGGGATGTTTGTAGGAAAAGGGTACGTATGTGATGGTCTGTTTAAGTTAAATGTAATGACCATCGTGCCTAAAGTTGTACCAAATTCTGATATTAATAAAACTATTTCTTCTGCTTACTTGTTGGAATCTCCTAATTTATGGCATTGTAGATTAGGTCATGTAAATTATGGTTCCATACAAAAGCTAGTGAAAAATGGATTTTTGCCTAAAATGAATTTTGACTCACATAAAGCATGTGAAATTTGTATTGAAGCTAAAATGGCAAAAACGTCTTTCAAGTCAATTGAAAGAATACGGAACCTTTAAGTCTAATTCATAGTGACATATGTGACTTAAAGGTGGTACAA